>MDKF010521289.1:0-15088 GCA_026770625.1 Nicotiana glauca | reverse complement strand
TTCCTTCTCCTCCTTAGCTTCAAGAGTCTTCAATGGATTCTTCTCTCTAGAATGAATAGTATATTTCCACTTCTTTCACACAATCTGATCTCTCCCTCAATAATGGAGCTTTAATTCATGTTAGTTGAGTGGATACCTTTCATATTGACAATTTTACCCCTTAATAATTGATTTCCCGGACAAGATTAGCGCGGGCGCGCTAAACTCGCGCTAATCCCGCGCTAATGGGGTTTCATTCTGCCCGAATCACTGGACTAGCGCGGGCGCGCTAATCCCGCGCTAGTGGGGTTTTTGTGCTGTTTCGTTTTTGCTGCTCAAATTTTCACTTGATTACCATCATAAACTCTCATTTGATTAACTAACTCATGTGAAACATTAAAATCACAATTAGAGCTAACTTTTATCTTATTTATACATTTATAACAGTAAGTCATTCTTAATTTAGAGCATATATATATAGGCTATATTATACAATTTAGCCTATTATCAACTTCAACTTCAACTTTTAAAATATAACAACCTCCATTCTCCAGGCGGGCTCCTCACTTCAACTACAACTTAAAATATAACAACCTCCATTCTCCAGGCGGGCTCCTGACTTCATCAAATAAATTAAAATTTAACAACCTCCATTCTATAGGCGGGCTCCTGACTTCATCAACTTAAAATATAACAACCTCCATTTTACAGGCGGGCTCTTGACTTCATCAACAATTTAAATATAAATACCTTCATTCTCCAGGCGAGCTCCTGACTTCAAACTACAACTTAAAATGTAACACCCTCGTTCTCCAGGCGGGCTCCTGACTTCAACTTTTAAAATATAACAACCTCCATTCTCCAGGCGGACTCCTCACTTCAACTACAACTTAAAATATAATAACCTCCATTCTCCAGGCGGGCTCCTGACTTCAACTTCAACTTTTAAAATAAATACCTCCATTCTCCAGGCGGGCTCCTGACTTCATCAAATAACTTAAAATTTAACAACCTCCATTCTATAGGCGGGCTCCTGACTTCATCAACTTAAAATATAACAACCTCCATTTTACAGGCGGGCTCCTGACTTCATCAAATAACTTAAAATTTAACAACCTCCATTCTGTAGGCGGGCTCCTGACTTCAACCTCAACTTTTAAAATAAATACCTCCATTCTCCAGGCGGGCTCCTGTCTTCATCAAATAACTTAAAATTTAACAACCTCCATTCTGTAGGCGGGCTCCTGACTTCAACCTCAACTTTTAAAATAAATACCTCCATTCTCCAGGCGGGCTCCTGTCTTCATCAAATAACTTAAAATTTAACAACCTCCATTCTGTAGGCGGGCTCCTGACTTCAACCTCAACTTTTAAAATAAATACCTCCATTCTCCAGGCGGGCTCCTGTCTTCATCAAATAACTTAAAATTTAACAACCTCCATTCTGTAGGCGGGCTCCTGACTTCAACCTCAACTTTTAAAATAAATACCTCCATTCTCCAGGCGGGCTCCTGTCTTCATCAAATAACTTAAAATTTAACAACCTCCATTCTGTAGGCGGGCTCCTGACTTCAACCTCAACTTTTAAAATAAATACCTCCATTCTCCAGGCGGGCTCCTGTCTTCATCAAATAACTTAAAATTTAACAACCTCCATTCTGTAGGCGGGCTCCTGACTTCAACCTCAACTTTTAAAATAAATACCTCCATTCTCCAGGCGGGCTCCTGTCTTCATCAAATAACTTAAAATTTAACAACCTCCATTCTACAGGCGGGCTCCTGACTTCATCAACTTAAAATATAACAACCTCCATTTTACAGGCGGGCTCCTGACTTTATCAACAATTTAAATATAAATAACTCCATTCTCCAGGCGAGCTCCTGACTTCAAACTACAACTTAAAATGTAACACCCTCGTTCTCCAGGCGGGCTCCTGACTTCAACTTCAACTTTTAAAATATAACAACCTCTATTCTCCAGGGGGGCTCCTGACTTCAACTACAACTTAAAATATAATAACCTCCATTCTCAAGGCGGGATCCTGACTTCAACTTCAACTTTTAAAATAAATACCTCCATTCTCCAGGCGGGCTCCTGACTTCAACTACAACTTAAAATATAATAACCTCCATTCTCCAGGCGGGCTCCTGACTTCTATTTCATCTTTAAAATATAACAACCTCCATTCTAACAACCTCCATTTTACAGGCGGGCTCCTGACTTCGTCAACTTAAAATATAACAACATCTATTTTACAGGCGGGCTCCTGACTTTAACTACAACTTAAAATATAATAATCTCTATTCTCCAGGCGGGCTCCTGACCTCAACTTCAACTTTTAAAATAAATACCTCCATTCTCTAGGCGGGCTCCTGACTTCAACTACAACTTAAAATATAATAACTTCAATTCTCCAGGCGGGCTCCTGACTTTTATTTCATCTTTAAAATATAACAACCTCCATTCTCCAGGCGGGCCCTTGACTTCTTCTTTGATTGCTTCCCTCAAACTGGTCTTTCATTTCTCTGAAACCTGCTGGGGATAACACCGCTGGGGAATTATTCTCCTTCTTTAAGACCGATTGTTTTCCTTCTTTCAACAATGGTGGGGACGATACTGGTTCCCATACCACTATCCTTAAAACTCGGGTTATCTTGCTTCTCTCAAGATTGCTTTCTCTAAAACTTGCATTGTCTTCTTCCGTAAACTACTGGGGATTCCATTTCCTTCAAAACTTGTGTTATCTTCCATCTTCCCCAAATGGGTATTTACTTTCAAGAAAATTTTCGCAATGAGAGAAAATTTTATGCTCCAGTTTGATAATCTTCTTTGTGGACACGTTTTTCCTCAATAACATTTCCTTTCCCTGCTTCAAATCAAAGAAAATTTGTTAGTTTAAAACGTGGCGAGTGGTCGTGCCACTCCTGCTGGGGATGGTTTTTCCCTTTCTCCTTTCCCTGCTCTGCGTTCCCTTACACTATCCAAACTAGTTGGGGATGATATTATTTGCTGGGGACGACATTCCTGCTGCAGATGATTTTTCCCTCTTTTCCTTCCCCGCTCTGTGTTGTCCAACCCTCTTGGTCGATAATCTGCCAGGGATGCTCCTTCTTCCCAATGATCCTTATTCACAAATTTCTCAACTGCTGTTTTTATGCTTTCCTCCATACTTCCCCTGAAATTCTAGACCAATCCATCATTTGGTCTTGCAACAAACCTATTTCATTTTATTGCCTTATCTTGGGCCTATTCACATTTTGCTTTGCACCATTTTGGCAACTGGTAGTAAGCTCTGAAAAATCCTTCTAAAAAACAAACTGCTGGAGAAAAAGTCTTTAAACAAATAAATGAAAAGTGATGACTGCAAAGGATAGAAAAACAAAAAGTCTTTCTGAACAAATGTTGGGGAGAAGAAAAGGAAAAGAACTTATCTGAATAGTATAACCAATCCCAATGATCATGTCGTGCACTTCCGGACTAACCAATCCAATCTGTTTATATCAATCAATCTTTGTGATGGCCTTACTTTGCCGGGGATGCAGACACCCAATTCTTTGCCGAATACGGATCCTTTCCGCCAATCTTATCTTGCCGTCTCATAGCGCCCTTCGAGGGTTTTTCACTAATGAGACTCTCTCATTTCTCTCAACTCCCGTCGCCCTATGGTGCCTGTGACAGTTTTCACCATCAGACTCTCTCATTTTATTTTTCTTTCTCAACTGGGGATTGGAGTGTTATCGATAAGGTTCTCTCTACTGGGAATTCCTTTGGCTATCAATTCCTTTAGCTTATGATCCTTATTCAGTCGAGGATCAGTGTGCTATTCTCGGCTTTCATTTGCCTACCTCGACACCTCTCGGATACTGATCGGGAGGTCTTTTTTGGACATCAATATGGGTTTTTAGTGTGGGGCTAAAGAAAAGGATATCAAAACTTCAAAATAACTTTGATTGGGTAAAACATTACAACTCTTGGAATCAAACCTTATTTCATATTTAAAATATAACTTCTGCCCCAGTTTTCTTGCCTGGGGGATTTTTGATTTTTGTTACACTATGACCGAGCCGTGAGGCGCCTACGTATCCTCTTTGAGGAATCAGGTCGAACGTAGTTCACTCGATTCCTTTGTTTTTCTTGTGACTTTCCTTTTTGTTTTTTGTTATTATTTTTCTTTCTTTTCTTTCCTTCTTCTCTTCTCTTCTTTTCCATTTAGTGGTTCCAAAAGAGGGGGTATGAAAGAATAAATAAGGCTCAAAGGGGGAAGCAAAGGTTAGAGTGTTTGGATAGACCGTCATCTCATTCTCCGATAAATTCCAAGTACAAACAAACAAACAAACAACAATTACAATCCAAGGAATTACACATAATATCTCTTAACTGCGTCGGAATTGATAGCCATGTCGACGCATCTTCCTTTGACATTTGTCAGACATAAAGCACCATTGGATAACACCCTGGTCACAATAAACGGCCCTTGCCAATTCGGGGCAAACTTGCCCTTTGCTTCGGCCTAATGTGGGAGGATCCGTTTCAATACTTGTTGCCCTACTTCAAACGTTTTGGGACGCACCCTCTTATTGTATGATCTTGCCATTCTCTTTTGATACAATTGGCCATGATATACTACTGTCAATATCTTTTTATCAATTAAGCTCAACTGCTCCAATCGGGCTTTAACCCATTCATCATCATCAATCCCAGCCTGAGCGACAATCCAGAGGGATGGAATTTCAACTTCTGCCGGTATCACTGCTTCAGTTCCGTAAACCAACAAATAAGGAGTTGCACCTACTAAAGTTCGGACTGTAGTGCGATAACCCAACAATGCAAATGGTAACTTTTCATGCCATTGCCTGGACCCTTCTACCATCTTCCTCAATATCTTCTTTATGTTCTTGTTGGCTGCCTCAACTGCTCCATTCGCCTTGGGACAATACAGGGTGGAATTACGGTGTGTAATCTTGAACTGTTGACATACTTCTTTCATCAAACTGCTGTTAAGATTAGCACCATTGTCCGTGACGATCACCTTTGGGATCCTAAATCTACAGATGATATGGGAATGAGCAAAATCCAACACTGCCTTCTTGGTTACCGACTTGAAATTTTTAGCTTCAACCCATTTAGTGAAATAGTTGATGGTTACCAGAATGAACAGATGACCGTTGGAAGCTGCCGGCTTAATGGGCCCAATGACATCCATGCCCCACGCAACAAATGTCCATGGTGCTGACATTGTATGTAATTCTGTTGGTGGAGAATGAATCAGTTCTCCGTGTATCTGACATTGATGGAATTTCCGTACGAAACTGATACAATCACGCTCCATAGTGAGCCAATAATATCCTGCTCGGAGAATCTTCTTTGCCAATACATATCCGCTCATATGTGGCCCACAAACTCCAGGATGTACCTCTGTCATAACTGTCGCGGCTTGACTAGCATCTATACATCTCAGCAATCCCAAATCTGGTGTTCTTTTGTACAACACTCCTCCACTGAGGAAAAATCCATTTGCCAATCGCCGAATGGCTCTTTTCTGATCTCCGGTGGCCTGTTCCGGGTATACCCCCCTCGTGAGGTATTCTTTGACATCATAAAACCATGGCTCGCCATCCACTTCTTCCTCTATCATGTTGAAATAAGTGTTTTGATCACGAACCTGAATATGCAACGGGTCAACATAAATTTTGTCTGGGTGGTGCAACATTGATGCTAAGGTGGCCAAAGCATCGGCAACCTCATTATGAACTCTTGGGATGTGTCTGAACTCCACTGACCGGAATCGCTTGCTCAGATCGTGCAAACATTGTCGATATGGTATATGCTTCAAGTCCCGCATTTCCTATTCACCTTGAATCTGATACACCAGGAAGTCCGAGTCTCCCAAGACCAAGACGTCCTGGACATTCATGTCTGCAGCTAACCGTAATCCCAAAATGCATGCCTCATACTCAGTCATGTTGTTGGTACAATAGAAACGTAGCTGAGCTGTAACAGGATAATGATGTCCTGTTTCAGTGATAAGTATCGTTCCTATTCTAACTCCCTTTGCGTTTGCAGCTCCGTCAAAGAAAAGCTTCCACCCTGGTTCCTTGGTTAATTCTAACTCATATATATGCATCACTCCTTCATCAGGAAAATACGTCCTCAAGGGCTCGTATTCTTCATCGACAGGATTCTCAGCCAAGTGATCGGCCAATGCTTGGGCTTTCATGGCCGTCCTCGTTACATTGATAATGTCGAACTCCATGAGTGATATTTGCCATTTCGCCAACCTCCCTCTGGACATAGGCTTCTGGAAAATATATTTCATTGGATCCAAGCGCGAAATGAGATAAGTAGTATAGGATGACAGATAATGCTTCAATTTCTATGCCACCCAAGTTAGGGCGCAACATGTTTTCTCAAGATGAGTGTACTTAACCTCATAGACTGTAAACTTCTTGCTGAGATAATAGATGGCTTGCTCCTTCCTTCCTGTAGTGTCGTGTTGCCCCAGTATGCAACCAAACGAATTCTCCAGGACCATTAGATAGAGAATCAACGGTATTCCCGGCTCGGGTGGAACCAACACAGGTGGGTTTGATAGATACCCTTTGATTTGGTCAAATGCTTCTTGACATTCTGCCATCCATTATACCGCAACATCTTTCTTCAGTAGCCAAAAAATGGGTTCACAAGTCGCCGTGAGTTGAGCGATGAACCTGCTGATATAATTCAACCTTCCCAACAGACTCATTACTTCTGTTTTATTCTTCGGCGGTGGCAATTCTTGGATGGATTTGATCTTTGACGGGTCCAACTCAATGCCTCATTGACTGACAACGAATCCCAACAGCTTCCCAGATGGAACACCGAATGCACATTTGGCTGGGTTGAGCTTAATATCGTACTTTCGAAGTCTTTGAAATAACTTCCTTAGGTCTGCTACGTGGTCTTCCTGATGCTTGGATTTTATGCTCACATCATCCACGTACACCTCAATCTCTTTGTGTATCATGTCATGAAACACAGTAGTCATTGCTCTCATGTACGTTGCCCCGTCGTTCTTCAAACCAAATGGCATTACCCGGTAGCAATAAGTTCCCCATGGCGTAATGAACGCCTTCTTTTCCGTATCCTCTTCATCCATCAGAATCTGATGATACCCAACATAGCAATCCACAAAAGACTCGATCTCACGTCCGGCACAATTGTCGTTCAAAATATGGATATTGGGTAACGGAAATTTATCCTTTGGGCTTGCCCTGTTAAGATTGCGGTTATCGACACATACTCTGATCTTCCCATCTTTCTTCGGCACTGGCACCACATTAGCTAACCAATCAGGATAACGGGTGACGTGAATAACCTTTGCCTGCAGCTGCTTGGTTACTTCTTCTTTAATCTTCACACTCATGTCTATCTTGAACTTTCTCAATTTTTGCTTGACGGGAGGGCATGCCGGGTCAAGGGGCAATTTGTGAACCACTAGATTGGTGCTTAAGCCCGACATGTCATCATACGACCATGCGAAAATGTCTTTGAATTCAATGAGTGTTTTGATTAATTCTTCCCTGATATCTGGTCCAATATGGATGCTTATTTTGTTTTCCCTGACATCGTCGGCATCCCCTAAATTGACAGCTTCAGTGTCATTCAAATTGGGCTTAGGTTTCTCTTTGAACTGGCTTAATTCTCTGTTTTTCTCTTCAAAGGCTTCATCTTCATCATATTCCGATTCATCATCATAATCGACCTCTTGTACAATTATTTCGGAATCCGATTGATTTTTTAGACTAGGTTGAAAATCTGTTGTGCATGCCATGTCATTAGAACCAGTATAAAGAGAACTATTCAGAAAGAGAAAAGAAGGAAACAAAACTAAAACAAAAATAAGAAGAAAAAACTTTCACTTTATTAAATGCGGGATAACATAGTTTCACATTTTTTCCGAATACAAAATAAAACAAGAACATGGATTACAACTCTGGGATAATCCAGAAAACAAGAAAGAAAAATCCAGAGCCTACTACCAAGACTCCCTCCGGGTAGGAAGAGGAGTAGCCGTCCAATTGTTGATATTGTCCTAGGCCCCACAAACTGTATATCTGCCCTACTGGAACCTTCTCCAGCTTCTATCACGTTGACGTCGGCGAACAGCCTTTCAAAACCCTGATTCAAATCTCCATCTGACGCAATCAGCGGTCCAAGAACTTTGGGGACTAACAACCTTTTGATGCTTGCTCTAACAAAGGATCTGGAGAGACGCGGAACCAGTTTGGGAAGAACCCAAACTCTCTTATTCAATTTTCGAGCCCGTCTTACATCTACTGCGGTGGGCTTGAATCCCAGCCCAAAAGTGTCCAGATTCTTGGGCAAAGAAACTGGCTGGATAATACCCTGCAGATGAACCCCCAAACCTTTTCCTGGTACAAACCCGCTATTCAACATCTCCGAGGCTATCATGAAAGTCGTAGCTGCTATTCTGGGAAGTGGAAGGTCCTCGCCCTCAGGAATTTTGTCCACCGAGACCGCGTTAAAAACCTGGTAAACCCATGGACCCTTGTCATCATCCATTTCTATGAATGGCACAATGGCATCACCCACAGTGCTTGTACCGTCATCCCTGTACACCACGATCTCTTGCCTGTCCTACTCAAATTTCACCATCTGGTGCAATGTAGAAGGCACTGCTTTGGCGGCATGGATCCAGGGTCACCCCAATAGAAGATTGTATGATACTTCCACGTCTACCACTTGGAATTCCATGGTGAATTCAATTGGACCAATGGTTAATTCCAGTATGATATCACCCACCATGTCAGTACCACCCCCATCAAAACCTCGGACGCAGACGTTGTTCTTGTGAATCTGATCATGATCAACCTTCAGCTTGTTCAGAGTAGTCAAAGTACAAATGTTGGCACTTGACCCATCATCAATCAATACTCGGGTAACCACCGAGTCTTCGCATTTCACGGTCAAATAGAGGGCTTTGTTGTGTTCTGTACCCTTTACTGGCAATTCATCATCAGAGAACGTCACTCAGTTTACCTCAAAGATTTTGTGCACTATCCTTTCCAGATGGTTCACTGAGATTTTGTCCGAAACATGGGCTTCGTTCAGGATTTGCATCAGTGCCTGGCAATGGTCGCTGGAATGGATCGACAATGATAGTAACAAAATCTGTGTTGGGGTCTTTCTTAACTGATCCACAATGGAGTAGTCTTGGGCCTTCATCTTCTTCAAAAACTCTTCCGCCTCTTCCTCCGTCACGGGCTTCTTTATCACCGCTGGGTTGGACTTTCTTAACTCTACGGGAGCAAAACACCTTCCCGAATGAGTTAACCCCTGGGCCTCACATATTTCTTCCACAACCTCCTTCCCCTTGTACATTACCATCGCTTTACTGTAGCTCCAAGGCACGGCTTTCTCGCTGATTATCGGCAACTGCAGTACTGGCCTGATAACAACTGGCCCTATGCATGCTGGTTTGCTCGGTTTCCCTTGCACCGTTACTTTGGCCGGCTCAGGATTCTTTGCAACAGTAGGCAAACTCTTCCCCATCACCACTACCGGCTTGACATCTACCTTTTCCAACTGTACCATCGCTTCCCCACCGGTCGACTTTTCTTTTGGACTGGCACAGATCATCATTACTGACTGTGAGGGTTTCTTTAACTCCCCTCCTTCGCGCACAAGTTCTATCATGTGGGCTTCATGGTGTGCTGGCAATGGGTTCAGATTGATGTTGGGTGCTTCTGGTGTCTGAACCTCAATCCTATTGGTGTCAATAAGATCTTCCACTGCGGTTTTCAACTTCCAACACTTCTCGGTATCATGTCCGGGAGCCCCCGAACAATATTCACAGCTTACCGAGTGGTCTATATTTTTGGGAAGAGTATTTGGCGATCTGGGCTCAACAGGACTCAAAAGGCCTAACTGCCTCAGTTTGTGGAACATGGCAGTAGGTTTCTCCTAACTCAGTGAAGGTTCTCTGCCTTTGCACCCTTTCATTTCTGAAAGCCTGATTCCCCCAGAAACCTGGCTCTGAATGGTTCCTGTAGGCCCTTGGTGGTGGATATGTGTTTTATGGAGGTGGGTATGTGTTTTGTGGATGTGGGTATGTGTTTTGTGGAGTCGGCGCGCGCCATTGTGGGTGAGCCGGAGGCTAGGTATATGTCTGGGCTTTATGGACGGAGAAATATGGTTCTTGTGGTGGGTAGTAGGGCTGTGGAGGGTAATTTGGAGTGTGTGGGTAATTTGGGTGATGGGGTCTGGATTGGTAGCAAAGGGAATGACCTCTCGATCTGGACCAATTACCTGCCTCTACCGTTGCGACCTCTTCTCTTCTTCCCGAGCATACCTCCCGTGCCGCTCTGAATGGCTTGAGTGGTTGCTTTAATTGCTGAATAGCTCAGGATCTTATTGGACTTAAGTCCCTCTTCGATCATACCGCCCATTTTCACCACCTCGTTGAAAGATTTGCCAACTGACGTCACCAAGTGACCAAAGTAAGTTGGCTCTAGAGTCTGCATAAAGTAGTCCACCATTTCCCCCTCTCTCATCGGAGGATCAACTCTTGCTGCATGTTCTCTCCAACAGAACCCAAATTCCCGGAAGCTTTCCCCGGGCTTCTTCTAGAGTTTCAGCAATGTGAGACGGTCAGGGACGATCTCAAGGTTGTACTGAAAGTGACCTGCAAATGCTTGTGCTAGATTGTCCCAGGTGTACCACCGGCTCGGATCCTGTCTTGTGTACCATTCCAGTGCAGACCCGCTTAGACTTTGACCAAAGTAAGCTATCATCAACTCATCTTTACCACCTACTCCTCTCATCTTGCAGCAAAAACCTCGCAGATGTGCCATTGGATCATCGTGCCCCTCGTATAAATCAAACTTTGGCATCTTGAACCCTGCCGGCAATTGAACGTCAGGGAAAGGACACAGGTCCTTGTAGGCCACGCTGACCTGGTTGCCTAACCCGTGCATGTTCCTGAAGGACTGCTCCAGACTTTTAAATTTTCGAAGCACTTCGTCCTGCTCTGGGCTCTTAGCCGGCTTTTCAATATCTACCGGGACCTCAAAGTGGGGATTATAGGCATGTGGCTCGGGTGCTTTAAATGTAGGTTTAGGGGTTTAATATTGGTTATCGTGAGCCTAAAACAATGGCTCACTGGATGATCTTTGTAACGTGGCTGGTGGGGGTGCCACGAAAAAGGGAATATTTGGTGGGGGAAGGTTCTGATTGGTTGGTGGAGCTTGGGGATCATAGGGATTTCTTCCCTGATAGTAGTGGTGACTTGGGAAGCTTGTCGAAGGGCCGTGGGGAGGGTATTCCGGCGTGTGTCCTGGTGGGAGAGTAGGAGTAATGGGTGGTTTGGGCCCCTTCTGTACCCTAGCCAAGGCTAGCTGCATTTCGTTCATCTCCAGTCTCATTTTTTCCATTTTTTCCATTGCCTCTTTCAGCATCTGACTTTCCGTCTTTTCCTCCTCAACACTGTTTTCTGAGTTAGTCATGCTTTTCGGTATGGGCCCTTTAGATCTTGTTTGATAATGGTATGGTGCCAGTACGCTTTAACAAACTAATTGGTATTAATTGGAAAAACAACAAACTTGTCAGCGTTAGAGTTTTAACACATATTGCAATTGCACGTTGGGGGATGCAATGTTCTTAGGCAGTTTAACCATTTCTAACATGTTTTTGCTCCGACCGCATGCATCATCCTAGCTTATTTTATTTGCGTCTCTTTCAAGTGTTTCTGGAACCTTCCATTATTTCTTTTTCTCTCTTTTTCTTCTTCTCTTTTTCCTTTTATTCACTTTCTCTTTTTTCCTTTTTTAGCGGTGGTCGAATCTTATGTGGATTGCCTACGTATCACGTCCCCGCATGAATTAGACCGCGCGTAGTTCTGCCCACAAGTAAAAATAAAGACACAGATTTTGGAATCTTTCATTTCATTACCAAAATATGCTATTACAAACTACCCACTTGAAAAAGGAAAAACAAAATACAGACTACGGACTACTAGCATAATTTGATGTGAAAAGAGAAACATACGGATAGACAACAGACTCTTAAAAACAGCAAATACAGACTTGGAGTAGGAATACATTAAAGCTCTGAATTTTGGTGCCCACGAGGCATCGTTCGGCCTTTCCGCGGGCTTTGGTGCAAGGCCCCTTTGCAAGCTTTTCAATTCTTCCATGATCTGGTGTGACGTAGCTCATGACTGAAGCAGAGAGGGTAGTACAGGGCATTTCCTCACATGCTAGGCACCTCATGGTGATGTAGTGCCCGATCTCTTTGATTCTACCCCTGATTCTATCCCTTTCCATAAGAAGTTGTTCTATTCGTTGATTCTTTTCTCCCAGCGCTTGAGCGTTGTCAGCGAGTTGATCCTGGAACTTATCCATTTGTTCTTCCATTCGTTCCATCAAATCATAGCAGCGCTTCCTATCAGTTATGGGATCTCGGGCTTGTTTAAAGACCCGTTCTTTGAGAGTGGAATTTGTTTCTCTTAATATAGAAATGGTCCCTTCATAATCCCTCTTCACTTGCCGCAGGTGCTTTGTTCGCGCTACTGTACCTTTTGTCCATCTGACTCGAATTCTTTCTATGCTAGCTTCTACCCTTTCCAAACCCTCTCGGATTTCAATGACCTGATTTCTCAACCCAGTTATCATCCTTTTGTCGGCCTGACTTCTCTGTTGGTTGTTGGCATCCATTCTGACTCGTCGGATTTGGGCTTTCAGGGCCTTGTTTTCTTGGGTCAACCTGTTCTTTTCTCCTGTATCAGCATCAACTTGCGAGCTATTTTCATATTTCAGGTCCGCAATTTGCCGTTTCAGCTTACCAATTTCAACCCGATAGCCTTTTTCTCTTTCCAGCCAAACCCATTGTTCTTGCGAGTCATCCATGAATTGCTGGACATGGGCCCTTTTAGCAGGCCTCTGATGAGTCTGGAATCTTTTCCCAAACCATGCATCATACTTTGGGTCTACCTCGCCTCTGGCCAAATCTCGTACCATAGATTTGGGCTTAAGGAATCTACATTCGTGCCACAACTGGCGAATTGTATCTTCCGGGAACGTGGCTTTCGGACTTAGCTTGATGACATGCTTGCTCAAATCTTCATCATTAGGGACAACCTGGAACCTTCCCAATTGATGCAATACCCGATGGGGAGCATATGGTTGGATACTACGGACACCCATCAAAGGAATATAACATTCTTTTGCCTACAAGTATACCGCTTCAGTAGCGGGAAACTACCCGAATGCCCATTTAATTTGGTCCGCCATCAGGGATCTCTGTCGTACAAACCAATCTTCAGTACCCTCGGGGAACGCAACACCCGTTACCCCCTTCTCAAACTCTTCAATGCAGCTTAAGCTAGTCAGCCCGTAGTTCATATACCCCACCCGATGACAGAGATGCTCTTGCATCCACAACTGAAGTAATAGATTGCAACCTTGGAAAAAACTTCCTCCCTCCTTACACACAGTCAATGCTCGGTACATTTCTGATAAGATCAAGGGAACTATAGTGCTGTTAGCCCTTTTTATTGCTACGTCAACCATCCCCACGAGACCTATCTCTATTTTCTTGTCGTCTCGTGGGCAAACTCGAGCCGAGGGGGGCAGCGTACCGGGGATACAGAAGCTCCGCTGGCTTAGCAACTTATTCGAACCTCGTTCTAAAATTGAGATAGACTCTATACAGAAAAGAAGTCACACGAAGTGCACCCTTCTTCATGATTTAGAATACTCGGAGAGGAGATGGGTTTCGGCACAGTTTATATACAGTTCACAAAATATCAAAGCGGTAAAAGCAGTCAATTAGCACATTAAGCACAGATCATATAGCAAAATCAGACAACAGATAAAGCCAAACACAACAATTATTCTAAGCTCGAATTTCTAACCCTGAACCAGAGATTCTGGGTTTATTCCCCAGCAGAGTCGCCAGAGCTGTCACACCTCCTTTTTACGCTACTACACCCCGCGAAGGATGTAATAAATGGAGTTTTTCCAATTAAAGGACAATCGAAACGGGATTTGTTATTAAGAGTTGGAGTCACCACTTGAGAGATTTATGGTGTCCCAAGTCACCGGTTTGAATCCCTAATCGAGGAAAAAGTTGACTCCGTATCACAGTCTACGAACAAGAAATCCGGATAAGGAATTCTATTAACCCGGAAGAAGGTGTTAGGCATTCCCGAGTTCCGTGGTTCTAGCACGGTCACTCAACTGTCATATTTGGCTTATTTATCTGATTTTATTAGATGCTTTAACTTATGTGCAAGTTTTAACCTTTAACCGCATTTAATTATTTTTTAAGGAATTGAACGTCGTTTAAAATATGTTTTTGGATCACGTCACATGAAATGCACCCGGATCCTCGACACATTTTATTCAACGTTTTGGGATTTGGATTTGGGTCGCATGAAATACACACCCGAATTTAGGAAGATAAAATTATTAAAGACGCGCCTACAGAGACTAACACATCATTATTTTGGGGAAGGCCGTGAAATTCGCTAAACAGCCCGTCCCAAAAGCTAAGTATTTTAATATATACATCTATGAGGGCCCCGCGATTTGCGTTTTATTAGGCAGGGCTCATCTCGTTCATTTTTAAAAAAAAGGCAATCCTAAAGTGACTACATTTCTACTTATTTTTTTGTCTCTAAAGAAAAAGGAAAGTCCAAATTAATTACATGCTTGAAAAGGCCGTAACTTATTTATCGGATTATGACAAATGCACAAAGGGAGATTATTTTATTCCTATTTCTATTAGTGAATATTACCAAAGCCGAGAATATAATAAAACATGAGATTAATAAACAATATTTACCAAAAAAAACAGACTAATTATTTTCTCACTAACTTAGACCCACATTATTAGACAATTGGACCATTGGAATTAACCGTATGAAATTCAGAACCACTTTTATTGTTTACAATTATTTGAAACTAGAACTATCCTTAATCACTAATGCTTATTCAAAAGTTTGTTAAACTTAAAAGGCATTTGGAAAATCTTTTACATTCAAAGGAACGTTGACGTGCCTTGTTCGAACTCAACTCATTTTTCTATTCCAGTTTTTGTGAATTCAAA
>MU759374.1:92411-103082 GCA_026770625.1 Nicotiana glauca | reverse complement strand
AGGTGGCGACTCTTCTAAATCTCAAAACCCAAATTCCCAAAAGGAATAGAGTTGTCCGCCCAAATGTCGTAAACCTGATTTTGCCTTTAGAAAAAGGGGGCATCGACACCCGACAGAAATTTTTTCTATCAGTACTAACCTACAAAACAATATAACAAGAAATAATTAAAGCATATAAACAAATCACAAGGATCTCATACTGATATAACTCCCATCGCGGTATACCACCCGGTTCAAACACATCAAATCATATGAAATCACTAGAGTCCCGCCCTCAACTCGGAATCACAAATATGGTATACATCAACTAGCTGGAACCTCTCACTAGATCAATCACGTCAACAAGAATTACAACACGTGCTGGCTCTCACACTGGTGGAGCATAAAACAAATCACAGCTCGTAGCCATAAATACTCAGAAATCACATCAAGCCTACCGTAATGGACAATAGGAATTGCTACTAGTCTCATAACCCTCAGTAAGGAATAGAAACAGACGATAGACACAGGCTATCACTCATAGAACCTCCCAAAAGGGCAACATATAACAGAGTTCAAATCATGAATCACACTTATAAGTGGAGTAGTAAATAGGGGAACTCGCCCCAATAAGTACAACTATAATGAACTACGGATGGTGCTCCTCTATAACAAATCAAAATCATACTAGAATGACATCATCTGGCACAGCAGCCTTAAGCCTACCAAAACACATCAATGGGTCGGGCCTTCCCCTCTTGGGCGCCCTCTACCCGCATGAATACCTCGCTGTGGCACATCGACCCGAAGTCTAGGACAATCTCTCACCACATGGCTAGTATCTCCACATTCAAAGCAACCTCTCTGCTGATGATGTTGTGGGAACCAAACGGTATGGGTACTCCGAGGCCCATGAACATCTGAATCACTATGCGAAGCCTGAAGCGAAAACTGAACTGGCTGACCCACAAAACCTCTACCATGGCGCACCCTACCTCTATAATAAGGACCAGCGGATATCCCTAGTCTGCGAAGCTCCCTCGCCTCCTTGTACTCTCTCTCGTGAGCTTGTCGCTCTCTCCCTCATGGCCCCACCTGACCTCTCTCTCGAGCCAGCATGCCCTCCACCCTCTTAGCAATACTCATGATCTGCTGATATGAAATATCTATCTCCAACTCCTGGGCCATGCTAGTACTGATACTAGGATGGAGTCCCTCAATAAACCGGTGGGCCCTCTCCCAACCAGTAGAAACCAAAGTCGGCGCAGTCTGGCCAAAGTACTGAATCTGATGACGTACTCTGATACTAACATAGTGCTCTGGCACAGTTGCTCAAACTCTACACGCCATGCATCCCGAAGGGACTGAGGTACGAACTCTCTTAGTAATATCTCTGAAAACTGAACCCATGTAAGTGAAACTGACTCGGCCGGGCTACCCAACTCATATGCCCGCCGCCATTGATAAGCCGCTCCCCTAAGCTGGAACGTAGAAAAATCAACCACACTCGACTCAACAATACCCATAGTGAGGAGAATGCGATGGCACTCCTACAGGAAACCCCGTGCACCCTCTGAAGCCAAACCACTAAATGTAGGAGGGTCGTATTTCTTTAACCATGCAAGTCTAAGCTTCTCTTCTTCAGATGTTGCTGCCCTAGCTACGGGCTGAACTGGAACTACAGGTTGTGCAGCTATGACGCCTGGAACCTATCCAACATGAACTCACTGCTCTAGCCATGGGCGGCAGGAGTCTTAGTCCCTCCCCCAGTCTGTAAAGTAGTTGATGCAACTGGAATCAACCCATCTTGAGCCAATGTACCAAACATGCTCAGGAACTGTGCTAAGGTTTCCTGAAGTACGGGAGTAACAACAGGAGCCTCCTATACCTGCACCCCAACTGGAGCTACTGGCGGATCCTCAAAAGCTACCCTGGTGGGTGCTCTAGCTATGGCACGTACTCCTCATCGGCTTCTGCCTCTGCCTCTAGTGGCACCCATTTTGGGAGAAACGTCATCAGTAACTACAGTGCGTGTCCTCACTATATGTGAGAGAATAGAATGATAAAAGTTCAGGCACCGAGATCAATAAACTCTCATGATAGGAATAAAAGAAGTGAGATTGTCCTAATAGTTCTGTAGCCTCTCGAAGATAAGTACAGACGTCTCCGTACCGATCCGCAAGACTCTACTAAACTCACTTATGAATCGTAGTACCTATGAACCTAGAGCTCTAATACCACCTTGTCACGATCCAATTTCCCCTTCGTTGGGTTTCGTGATGGCACCTAGTCTTAAAGACTAGGTAAGCCTAATATTCACGGAATAACAACAATAATAAATAACATCTAAAATTCTTCTTAAATAAATTCTTTATACAATAAACATATTCCCAAAACCCGATAGTACAAGTCATAAGCTTTACAGAGTTAGCTACCTCTTCTAAATACAACTGTTTGGAAATTAATAAAAAATAGTTGAATGCAAGTAAGAAGGTGACTCCGAAGCCTGCGAATGCAACATCAGGTTTACCTTGAGTCTCCACAGCCGCGATCCTCACAGCTACTAACGATCAATACCTGGATCTACACAAAAAAATGTGCAGAAGAGTAGCATGAGCACACCACAGCGGTGCCCAGTAAGTATTAAGACTAACCTCGGTAGAGTAGTAACGAGGAACAGTCAAGACACTTACTAGTCCAATAAACTGTACAAATAAACGCATAGGAACAACAGAACATGATATATATATAAAGGCTACACGATATGGCTAACAATACAACAATCACAATATGGAAGAAAACAACAAGTGACAGCAGAAACACCATAATAATGACATAAAAAACCGAGCGGAAACACAAACATAAATCCCATATCATAATACAGTAAACGCAAGTAATAACTCAGAAACTACGACAGTTTTCACATTAGGTCTTAGCCAACAACTCCTCGAAGTACCGAACCTCGAACAAAATTACAGCTCATTGGTCTCAATACCGGAATCCTAGCACTTGGCATCCTATGCCCTCATCATACCTCATGATCATGCTGATAACTCACTGACTTACTCGAGCCACTCTCACATATATGACAAACAAACGAGGGTATACATCTATACTTAACAATACTAGGGGAAAACTTCTTAACCAATAGGAGTATTTAGCTATGTGTATCCTTGTGAAAGTGTTCTAACATAGATCATACCAGCTAAAAATGTAAGGAAAAGAACGGACAACACGTAAGGCATTTTCTCATAACTTTCACGAGGTAAAGCTCATACGGGTAAACGTACCATAACAGAATGTCAATAACAAGAATGCCACAGGACATCACAAAGCATCACAATCAATCCCTGACATAGCCCACCTTGTCTCGCTACGTGTGAATAATAACATAATAAGTGCCCGCCTTGTATCGCCACACGTGCATCATAATGTTCCCACATTGTCTCGCCACATGCGCAACCCACATATAAGCATATATATACCCCACCTTATCACGCCGCATGTGCAATATGTCAACAATAACAATAGCACAGCAGAAACCTCTTGCAACTCCATAACAATAACCGCACAGCAGAAACCTCATGCACTAACACAACCAGTACAACAACAACAACAATAAAAACAATACAAAGTACAATGAGTGAATCCACTCCAGAACTTTAAATCACAAGGAAACAGTAGAACCAGTTGAAAAGGAATAACCAGAGTAAGGAATGAAAGGCAAAAAGGGAACAGTTCAACAAAGGGAAAACTAACATGACGTAATGATCCCACAATATACAAGTCAATAACAAGAAAATCAACACGAATCCAATAGTCCCTCATAAAGGCAAGTCAACAAAGATATAGGTTATCTAAATCCCTTTTAAGGTTGGAATGTTACGAGAATATTCGACAATTCAATTTAAGCAAAGGTGATCTTAGCTTCACTTAAGACTAGACAGTTATAGGAGGGATGATAATAAATCTCAAATAACACAGGCAGTTATGAAATGATAGCATGACAATAGGAGCGGCGAAATTCTTCAATTAAATAAAATAGGACGACAATTAGGCAATAAGAGTGAATCATGAAGTAATTAATTTCAATTAAGCATGTAGAGGCAAAACTAATAAGTAGGAACTCAGTCATATCAAGAATAACATCATTCATAGTGAATATAAGAACCTAAGAACCCTAAAAGTCCAATTCCCCACAAATAAGTCCGAGTACGCACTTGTCTCCTCGCGTACACGAATTACAATCAACACAGAAGACTCAAATCCTAATGGGAAGTCCTCCACATAAGGTTAGGCAAGATACTTACCTCAAAGATAATATACCGATACTCTAAAATGCACATGTCAGTTGAAAAGACCTCCGAACGGCTCAAATCCAACCAAAATAACATCAAGGTATAAATAACACACATAAAAAACTATTTCGGATCATAAAGTCTCAATCTTAAATAAAATCCAAAAATCAGTCCAAAAGTCGACCCCTAGGACCGCACCTCGGAACCCGACAAATTTTATAAAATCCGAACACCCATTCCAATATGAGTTCAACCTTACAAAATTTATGAAATTCCGATATCATTTGGTCCCTCAAATCATGATTTTTTATTTTAGAAATTTTTTTCAAAAACCAATATTTTCCTCAACCCAAAATACAAATTAAAAGATAAAAATGAACATTAAATCATGGAATATGTTAGATTCTAGGTGAAGAACACTTGCCCAATCGATTTGCTTGAAAAACCCCAAAAGAAGCTGCCAAATTCGAAGTTAAAAACTAAAAAATATGAAGAAATGGTCAAATCCTCGACTTATATGATTCTGCCAGGACTTTCGCATCTGCGGTCAAGAAACCGCATCTGCGGGACCGCATTTGCGAGAAAGAGACCGCTCTGCTAACTTTGGCTAATTGGCCTAGGACCGCATCTACGGATATACAGCCGCACCAGTGGCGGTGCAAAAGCGAAAGGGAAACCGCAGGAGCGTAAATTCTCCACAAGTCCGATCGCTGGACCGCAAAAGCGGCCATCACACTTGCGTGTCAGCCTTCGCAAAAGCTTGAAAGCTCCCAGGCCTTCATGACCGCAGAAGCGGTTGGGCTCACACAGAAGCGGAGCCGCACCTGTGCTCCAAGGTCGCAGGTGCGAAAACACCAGAGCTAGACCTGTTTAAAACAATGCAAAACATCTGAACCTCGTCTGAATCACACCCGAGGCCCCCGAGAAATCGTCTAAACACACCAACAAGTTCTATAGCCTAAAACAGACACGCTCGAGGTCTGAAATCATAGCAAACAACACCAGAAATACAAATCGCGCCATGAATCGAATTACGAACTTTCAAATCTTCCAACTTTGAAAACTCGTGCCAAAACCAATCAAACCAACCCGGAATGGCGCCAAATTTTGCAGACAAGTGATAACACGGAGCTGTTCCAACTCTCGGAATTGCATTCCCCCGATAGCACAAAAGTCAACTATGGGTCAAACTTCTCCATTTTCCAAACTTCAACCTTTTCAACTTTTGCCGATTTGCCTCAAATTACTTTATGGACCTCCAAATCCAAATACGGACGCGCACCTAAGTCCAAAAATAACCATACGAAGTTGTTAAGATCATCCAAAACCCATTCCATAGCCGTTTACTCCAAAGTCCAAATTCGGTTAAATTCTCACCACTCAAGCTTCCAAAACTAGATTTCTTCTCCCAATACAACTCTGAATCATATGTTAACTGAATTCAGCCATGCACGCAAGTCGATACTCATATTATGAAGCTGTTTAAGACCTTACGCTGCCGAACAGAGCTTAAATTCTCAAAACGACCAGCCGGATATATATATATATATATATATATATATATATATATATATATATATATATATACACATACACACACACTATATTAAAAGTACAAAACCTCTTAGCGAAATGTTATTTGCCTTTTCTATCCCTTAAAAATAGATTTTACATTGCATAAAATTGTAATTTAAGTTATATTGCTAATATATAGAACTTTAAAACCAACTAGAATTTGGTTATTAAATCTTTCCTCATTAAACTATGTAGGAAGTACTAATATCTAGGACTTTAAAGTTAATTAAAAATTTACCTTATATAGTCAGATAATTAGTTTATCATATATTTGTATATATTGTAAGTAGGCACATAACAGCTTGTTTGGATGGTTGTTATGTATCATTTCATAATGCATTGTATCGTATTGTATTGTACTGTATCGTTTGATGAATACAATATTTGGATGGATTGTGTCGTTTTGGCATCGTTTCATGATATCACGCACCTGTGATATGATGAATAAACTTTCAATATTATAAAGAAAAATTATGATACGGTATATAAAAAGGTAGGGTAAATGATAAAATAAAATTATTTAATAATAATAAAGGGTGAAATTGAGAGAAAAACACAAGGAAACGACGCGACCACACCAAATCGGCCGTTACATAAAGTGGCACATTTCATCGTTACGTAACGACGGATTTAACGATATGATACAATGAAATTTAAGTAACAATTAAAACAAACATTGTATTTAAAGTAACAATATGATACGATACGATAGCTGTCAACCATCCAAACAAGCTGTAACTTAGGCACGCACATAAATTTGATAAAGCAATTCAAAGTTCCACGTGAATTTATATAATTATTTTCTTGAAAAATATACTTTTATTATTAAATTGTAGTCCATGTTTTAACTTCCTATAACTTTCAATCATTTTGACCATCTAAAAATTATTTATAGTATGAAAATTTTAAAGACTAAAATTTTATAATAATACAGGAGAAAAAAGATATAAAATGTATTACAAATGAGTTGCCACTATTTTTTTTTTTCCTTTTTTATAAATATTTCAACAAATGACAGCTCCCTACATTTGCATTAGATTATTTATTATAAAATATTAACTCAACATTGCTCATTTTTAAAATTTATATTGTCACTTCTTATTTTTTTGGGAGCTATAAGCCAACCTCATAATTCTTATATCTATAAAAGACCAAAAGATTTATTTTTTTAAATTTGTATTATCTCACAAATCATCGTGATAAAAGTATTTTCTTGATTATTTGTTTTCAATATTAAAATACCATAATAACAATAATTTTCACAAGATATTTCTTTAGAACTCTGAGGACTTCCATGTGGCGGGATTTTATCCTTTATTAAGCAGCTAAGTAGAATCTATAAATATCATTTTATAAAATTATATTTTCATAAGGGTCGGATTCTAGTGGTTCGGCCCTTCCCCGTATTCCGTATATAGCGGGAGTTTAATGTATCAGGATGTCAATATATATTGACAAAAGACTTAGTTTAGTAGTCTAGCAGACTAATTATTTTCTTTTCTTATTGGGTTGTCTACATGATCAGTACTAAGTTTGTAGGGAGCTGAGATTAGGGTGTTCATGGTTCGGTTTGGATCGGTTTTTCCCTAAAGAAATCAAATCAAGTAAGTCGGTTTTTCAAATATTAGAACCAAATCAAACCAATTATGTTGGTTTTTTCTCGATTCGGTTTATGTCGGGTTTTGTCAGTTTTTCGATTTTTTCGGTTATTTATCGGTTTTTTCTTAAATATAAAATATACACTACCAAACACATATTCCGGCGACCACATTTTCAACTTAACACTATTAAATCAATTGCCATTTGAGAAATCTATTATTTACCAAGATATATTGATGATAATTGAACTAAATAGCGATGAATAATTTAAGGACTCAATTAAAAATGTATTATTTTTAACACTAAATGGATTCTTACACTTAACAAAAGTAAACTACCAATCAAATTAGAATGTAAAGGTAAAGAACTATACTAAAAATGCAAACTATTAACATTTACAATTAATTTTTTGAAACTTTGTATAAACATATACATATATATAGGTGTAATAATGAATTTGAAATATCTACTTCTATAGTCGATTTGGTTCGGTTTTTTTCTGATCAAAACCAAAACCAAACCAAACAAAAAAGTATCCATTTTTTTTGTCGATTTTGTTCGATTTTTCGGATTTTTATGAATACCCCTAGCTGAGATAGAGGATCTAGCGGAGCCAAGATAGAGTGGTAGATTGATGACTTATTGCCTTCAATTTCCACAATGTACGTACTGGAAATTTTAAGCCACAACATTTCTCTTGGAAAAGTTTATAACATTATTTGCTAACGTAAAATTCCAAAATTGGCGACAACCTTAGCTTCCACATTGACGAAGACTTGGAAGACATAAATTTGATAAATCTTTAAAAATCGGAATAGAAGCTTATGTGTATGAGAAAAATTCTTAAAACTTAAATCTTCAAGGGCTATATGTTTTTACTGAAAATAAAAAGAAAGCACGATAACTTGTGAATAGACTTTCTATGTATTCTTCACAAAGTACTCATGTGTCTATAGGCTTTCAAGTGCTGCTGTAGAAAATAGAGGAGCTTAAACTTGCATTCGCCTAAGAGTTTGAATTTATGTTCCATCCAAGTTCATTGTTTTCTTAACTTTGATTTCTATTATTATTATTATTATTATTATTATTATTATTATTATTATTATTATTATTATTATTATTATTATTATTATTATTGTGATATTAGGTTATACGATTATCTAGCTACATCATCTACAGGTTCTAGTAGCAACACCTTACACCATTATCTTGACTAATGACTTGTTACTAATCTGTATTGCTGTAAATAAATAAAATAATAATTTTTCTGAAAACAGAAACAGAAAGTTAGTAGAAATAAATTTTGAAAACAGCATTTGAACTTCTTCAAAATAAATTCTAAAAACGGTATAGGAACAAATCGAGCCCACTGAATACACAGTGTGTCCTTAAAGAAATTATTTCCCTCAAGTACCCGAGGTTCTGGAATATATCCTCCCAGAATAGAACGATTTAACTCACCGGAGTGTTGGTACCAAAAACGTCGATAAACAACGAACCACTCGAAGGCTGTAAAACACACTAAAATTTTTATGTGCAAAAGAAGAAGGAGATCAAAAAATTTCGTAAGTAAATATTCTGGGATTTGAAGGTATATTTATAGCCAATTTGGTATTGTTTCTGAAAAGGTTTGCAACCTTTCATAACAGTCATAGTTGTTGGAACAGTTTGACACTGTTTCAGAACAGCTACAGCTGTTGGAAATATTGCGGGAAATATAAAATGGATTTAAAATAATTCGGGAAAGAAAACATGCCAAATTGGGATGGTTCGCTGGTTATTCTTGATTGAATTTTCGTTAATTAATTTAATTAATTAAATATTTGAAAAGAATTTTGTCCAAAAAGATTAATCAATCAATCGATCTTTGACCAAATCCGAATCCGAATCCGCGAATCCGAAGCCGAAGCCGAAACCGAGCTGAGCGAGCGAGCGACGGCGCGAGGCTTGCCTTCTTCTTAACTCTTTAAGAGCTAAAATATGAGTTTCTCTATATATACACAAAGATTTTCTTTTCTTGTACCAATGAGGGACAAAGTGCATTAGTAAAATGAACTCATTCAAAATTTTACTTCCCTCCATTTCTTTTCCCACCATTTTCCATTCACATTTCTTTTGTTATTAATTAATAATAACAAAACCTAACAATCCCCCTTCTATAAATAGTATGTTATAGTCGACGCTGCTATAACATGTCACGACCCAAAATCCACTAAGGGTCGTGGTGGCGCCGGACACCGCCGTCAGGCCAGCCAACTCAAATACTTAATTAAATCTCATTTTAACACTTTTAAAAAATATTTCTTTTATACGTTTTAAATAAGACTCAGTGTATCCATCTGAATAAATAAATAATATATTTAAATAACTTTTAAGATTTCCAAATAGTCCAAATACATTCCCAGAACCCGGTGTCATAAGTACATGAGAAACTACTGATAAGAGAAATAAAATATAACATCCGTCCGGAATACAGTGGACGGAAAGTAAATACAGTACACTGGAAGGGACTACCCTAGCTGCGGTCGCCTCAAATGATGCAGTTCACCTAGTCCCAGCGTCATTCATGCTGCTACGCCCAATAGGCTGCTAGAGGTATATATACCTGTGCAACAAAAATGCACAGAAGTGTAGTATGGCTACGTAATCAACGTGTACTCAGTGAGTGTCCCGCCTAATTCCGAAGGGGTAGAGACGACATGGCCAACTCTGACACTCTCTAATAGTCCAATGATTATTTATCCTTAATATACATATTAAACAGTGGATTTATTTTATAAACATGATTTTAATCCAGATAGAGGAAACAAGTAAACACATAATTCTTTCATAGGAAATTTTTCAAGATTTCCTTTCATTATTAACAAAATGATCTCGAGCCATAGTGAGGCATGTAACGACTTAAATACGTCCAGGCAGCAATACAAGCATGCGCAAATCATACCGAGGCGACGGCCCGAACCAATAGAAATAAATGTGCACTTGCCGAGGGTCGACGGCGGGCCTATAGATGCATCTATTAATCTGTCGAGGCGTTCGGCCTGTTCCAAAATAAACACACACAGACAGAAAATCAGCCAAGAAGTCAACATGGAGCAATCATCCAAGAAAGGCCAATTCTCTTTAATAATTTGAGAAAACGAAGCTTAAGTCTTTTTAAAAATCCATTTATTAATTTAATGTGATCTATTACCCCGCTCGCGAATCATCCATGCGACGC
>MU759374.1:59605-91422 GCA_026770625.1 Nicotiana glauca | reverse complement strand
TCACCTCGCTCCGAAGATCCACAACCGGCATTCTACATTCTTCCGAAGACTTGCACCAACGCGCAATGCTCCAAAACTAGCCAACAATTACGTAAGTCCATTAATATACGCTAAGGTACTCATTATAATCCAACATAGGATAATTCCTAACCCCGAGCAAAATGTTGACGAAAATGCCCTCGGGCCCACGTGCCCGGAATCCAAAATTTTTCGAAGATAAAGATTACCCATTACCTTAGGAACTCAAATATATAATTTTCTCCTAACTCCATGCTCAAAATCGTGGCTAACTTCCAAGAATTAAATTTCTAGATCTTTCTACAAAAATTCCCAAATATTTCTACAAAATTTCATGCTTAATCCATACATAATTGATGTTTTTAACTCACAATAGGTGGGAGTAACATACCTTATCATTGATGATGAAAACCCTCTCTTGAAGCTCCCCAAAACTCGCCCAAGCCATGAAAATTATGAGAGAAAAGGCCAAAATACGATTTTTAAAAACGACTCTCTGCCTCCAGCCTTTTTCGCACCTGCGGCCCTTGGCTCGCTTCTGCGCTTCTGCTGCTGCGGAGTATGCGCCGCTTCTGCGGCTCCCCCTTGTGTCCAACTTTTCCGCTTCTGCAGCCCTTCGCTCGCAGATGCGGTCTGCTTCTGCGTAAAATAAACCACATCTGCGGATCCTGCAGCTCAAACCAAAAACCGCTTCTGCGGTTCCCTCAACCGCTTCTGCGGTCCCTCTTCCACAGAAGCGGAAATACCAGCAAGCAGCAGCCTTTGCTCTTCAAAAATTCCATTTTTGATCCGATAACCACCTGGATTCCACACGAGGCCCCCGAGACCTCAACCAAACCTACCAACCAATCCCAAAACACATTACAGACTTGCTCGAGGCTTCAAATCATATCAAACAATGCCAAAATCATGAATTACACCCCAAAAGCTTGATGAACTTTAAACTTTCCAACTTCTATTTCCGATGTTTAAACCTATCAAATCACGTCCGATTGACCTCAAATTTTGCACACAAGTCATATTTGACATTACGGACCTACCCCAACTTTCGGAATTGGATTCCAACCCCGATATCAAAAAGTCAACCTCCAGTCAAACTTCTCAAAAACCTTCAAATTCTAACTTTAGCCAAATTGCTCCAAAAGGACCTACGGACCTCCGAATTCACTTCTGATCGCGCTCCCAACTCCAGAATCACCATACGGAGCTATTCCCAGACTCGGAATCCCAAACGGACATCGATAACCCTGAAATGTACTCCAAGCCAAACTTAAGAAATTCCTTCTAAAATGCTAACTTCCACAATAGTCGCGAAAACGCTCCTGGATTATCCAAAACCCAATCCGGGCATACGCCCACGTCCGAAATCATCATACGAACCTGCTGTAACCTTCAGATCCTGATTCCAAGATTTTTTACTCAAAATTCCAACCCTAGTTCATTCTTTCAACTTTAAGTTTCTCAAATGAGAATTTTCATTTAAACTTAACTTCGTTCTTCCTAAATTTAAATTCTGGCCATGCGAACAAGTCACAATACCTAAAATGAAGCTGCTCATGGCCTCAGACTGCTGAACGACGCGCTAGGGCTCAAAACGGCCGGTTGGGTCGTTACATTCTCTCCCACTTAAACATACGTTCGTCCTCAAACGTGCTGAGAACTACACTTGAGTAGTCTGAAATCACTGTTTAGCACTTCATGCACCTTCCCGTGCTATCACAACTCAGTTGAGCACATTAGCTCGATAAGTTCTGAAGATACTCCCTTTTATTCAAGCAATTAAGCCTTAGAGCCCAATTCCAACATCCTGAATTCTATGCCAGGACTATTTCCAACATAAGATCAACGTATCAATCACTATATGCTGTACTCAAACATGACTGCATAACTCTGCTGAATTCACACTTTGCATCACTTTACACCTAGGACCACAATAACATTTATGTTTGAATTAATCGAAATTCCACGAATCTGATGCTCCCATTGCACCTTATGACCTACATAGGTCTTACTTTAACTATTACAATACCGCCACTATGGATGAGATGCCGAAATTCATAATCAACTGTCGAGTCAGCCAATCGTTGAGTCTATACTTCTGACAAGAAACATTACCACATTCTGAACCAAATAATGACCTTTGCTCCTTAATATACTTCATATAATCAGGTTGCACTGATCTTAAATCCCATAATCTCGTCTCACCCTGTACGAACTACTCAGGCAATAAGCCACTCTGAATGCAATCACAAGTCTCATATGACTCCACAATGTGCCAATAGGCCACCAATCCGAACACAACACAAACGAAAATCGAACTCTGGAAGGAATTACCTAACCCCCGCACTAATATGACTTTCCTTAGAAGATAGGAAGCGAAACACACAAAGAAATAGCATGTAGAAAACTAGACTCGACATCTTACTGTTACGGCGCACAACCCGATCCAAATAACATACCCATGGCGACGTGCCACCCGATCCACACATAGATCTCACATAAGGAGATTGCACTTCGAGCTAAATCTGCTCATTACGATAAAAAAAATATCGAATTTCGATCGTAAGCATGCTAAGTGCATAATACCATCCCTGAGAAAACACATAGCGCTATAGGCTACAAAATTCAAGCACAACTAAGGTGCGATACAAGATCTAAATCTCAAGAGCCATCCTGCTCACATAACATCATCGCAACGCGGAACCTCAACACAAAAGAATTTACTAAGCCGTCTCACAACTCATACGGCGCAGTACATCATTACCTGGAATAGCTGTTGACAAAATAACACCTCGATTGTTCCTCCATATGGAACGCTCGCTAATATGAACACAACTTGCCTGATATAAAGCCCTGTTCACAAATAAATCAATCCACTGATCTCAAGCTGATTTCTGATTGCACCAACTTGGCCAATGACCTTTCAAAGGTCCGTAGTAACTCCTTAGTTCATAACCCAATATACAAAGTGCCCTCCAGGCATAAGTTCTCAAATTAATGATATTACCACAACCTTCATACTTGGTTTAAATCTTTAGCCAAATCAAGTGACTACATGCCACGCCTATACAATCTTCTCGTGGGACACGCTCCCACAATCTTTCAAAATAAATAACGGGTCCGCACATCTAAACGATCGGATGCACTAACGCTGAAAAGCGATCCAGAATCCTTAACCAGGATGCAATCACAACACATCGATCTCAGGCGACGCTGAACACACTACCAACTTACTTTAATCATTCAACCATTTCCTTGCTCATCCGAGCCCGTGACATCCTTGTCAACACCGAACTGCAACCTTGATCCTCACTTCGCATTTCCATGCTACTCACTGCACCCAACGTTCCAACATATGATAGAACACGATTTTTCATCATAACTCTGAAATCATTAATATTTTCACATTTCATCATATAAGAACCTTGCACTTAACTCACTTCAGGAGAATCATAGCAATACACAGGTAATTTCCCATAACCGTAGAATATGCAAATCTGCAAGTAGTGGTCCAAACCACCATAGCCCTTCTGGAATCCACTTCCACTTAATAAGCCATAACAGAAGAATGCCCCTGATAAATCATCAATCACGGCGGCCGACAGGCCTCACACGTACCGCCACAAATCATACACATAACTCGATCACGCTGAATGAACTGGTCACAGTCCCCAACATGCCAAATTCAACTATGGCTGATCAATCCCCTTCCTTCCAATTTATCCTTGATTGCTTTGGAAATAATACTAATTCTCTTCAACGCATAACATACTCCCTCTACGCTCTCCCGAGTGGCCTTGAATTGCGAGACCATGTTGTCTCAAATCTCACAAATTATTTCACATTTCTCAAATGCTACACCACAAGGTAACACATCATAGAACATTCTGGGCACCTTCTCATAAGCTGCTGCAAAGCTTGATTCTTAGTTGTACTTATAGGCTTGAAATCATTAGGTACCACACTTTATCTTTTGAGTTCCACTAGGACCGTTGCTGAGAGCCACCTGCTCTGACTTGATCCCGAACATAATCAGCTCCCTAAATCATCTAGCACATTAATACCCTCTCAATGAAGCACCTGCCAGAGTCACTCCCCTTTTAAACTGCTTCTATACAAGGCATAAATCTTGAATCTTTTCCCAAGTTCGAACATGAGCCCATAAGGCTAACCATAGCACATCCTTAATAATTCCTCCGCTCAATTTACTATTTATGGTCTTTTCTCATAGCTGAATTAATCCATCAATATGCTAATAACCAAAAATCATGCAAGTAGTTAATCATACAGCCCACTCATAAGCGGTGGGACTCTCCCACTTAGCTTGAAGCCATCATTTCACCATTCTTGAGTTCGCCTGACCTTTTTACCTCTTTTTGACATAACCTCGCGCCATAAGTTATCAAAATTTCACAGAATCTTCCTGTGCATCCCCATATTTCATATTATGAGACATCGTCCACATTAGCACGACCGATCTCTTCATTGAAGAACCAATATAATTCCTTGCAGAAGCTTCTCCAACCACGTGACCGCTAATCTGCTCACGGGGAATAACCCACCTAGGGGAATCACCTCCCGACATCTTCCCATGCTGCTGCACGGGGTACATTCACTATGACACCAATAGCCCATCCTGAGTCTGAGCTCACCTTCCAGTTGCATAAGTCCATTCGCCCATCGCGGACATCAATTAAATGTGCGGCAACATCCTTCCAAATTCAGGGTTATGCTGCACCCTCCTCCATTTCAAGAAGCTCCGTTCCTCCATATCAATCATTTTCCGCATAATAACCCATATTTCACATCATACCCTCAGGCTTCAATCACCAATCATTAAAATCCCCAATTCGATCCAAACTCTCTTTAGGGAGTGTAGTCTTCCTACTACCAAGCCCATATGCAACACCCGCCACTCTCCCACTTTGGCAAAACTTATCTCCTTAACCGATCGCTCGACCTTGCTTCTCATACTTGGCCTTCTAGAAATTTTAAACACCACCTGACACTTCCCACATGTCCTTCCTCATACTTTGCTGCTCAATTATTGCCGTAAATGAAATCTATCTTCGCGATACTTAAACCCACCATTGCTACTAACTTTAAAACTTTCCAAAGGTCATCTTTATCGAGTCGTCAACATTAGAAATTCTGATTCGATCTTAAACCACCGCATCATGCGATATCTGAAGGTTGTACCTCCAATATTATTTCACAATATCCTGCCATAAAGGCGAATTGTAGCAGATTATAACACCAATAACTTAGTACGTTTAATCAGGACCACGACACCCTCTCATAAAAGAAAGCTCAACCACGCTTGCAAATACCAAGTCTTATTGCTTCCACCAGCCCACACCTGAACATCCTTAGTTCGATTGACTTTTCCCTGCCGGGAATAAAATACTGAATCCCTTGATTACACGCTGAGTAAACCTCCCTTCAATTCATTCACTTCCCCGACACATGGGCAACATCCTACCATTACAACAACGCTACGGAATAATTGCTCATAAGCATCATGGCAACATGTGCCTAGCCTCAAGGCTCTTAGAAGTTCTGTTATTGATCTGAAACACTAGAATATCCCTCCACCAGGCGACCATAACAGTCACATCAACAATACCAGGAGAATCATCCCGCACCCATTTTAATTCTTCAACTTTCGATTTATAACAAGCGCTCGCATCACGTAAGATTGAGTAGAAGGAAATCAAAGGCATACTCCTCAAAGGAATCGAACTGCACGAAAAGGAAGGCAAGAAGGGAAGTACTCCTAACAGCCCTGTAGCCTCCCGAGGATAAGTACAAACGTCTTCGTACCGATCCGCGAGACTCTACTAGACTTGCTCATGACTCGTGAGACCGACGGGAACCTAGTGCTCTGATACCATGTTGTCACGACCCAAAATCCACTATGGGTCGTGGTGGCGTCGGACACCGCCATCAGGCCAGCCAACTCAAATACTTAATTAAATCTCATTTTAACACTTTTGAAAAATATTTCTTTTATACGTTTTAAACAAGACTCAGTATATCCTTCCGAATAAATAAATAAAATATTTAAACAATTTTTAAGATTTCCAAATAGTCCAAATACATCCCCAGAACTCGGTGTCACAAGTACATGAACAACTACTGATAAGAGAAATAAAATACAACATTCGTCCGGAATATAGTGGGCAGAAAGTAAATACAGTACACTGGAAGGGACTACCCTAGCTGCGGTCGCCTCAAATGATGCAGCTCACCTAGTCCCAGCGTCATTCATGCTGCTACGCCCAATAGGCTGCTAGAGGTATATATATCTGTGCAACAAAAATGCACAGAAGTGTAGTATGGCTACGTAATCAACGTGTACTCATTGAGTGTCCCGCCTAATCCCGAAGGGATAGAGACGCGATGGCCAACTCTGACACTCTCTAATAGTCCAATGATTATTTATCCTTAATATACATATTAAATAGCAAATTTATTTTATAAACATGATTTTAATCCAGATAGAGGAAACAAGTAAACACATAATTCTTTCATAGGAAATTTTTCAAGATTTCCTTTCATTATTAACAAAATGATCTTGAGCCATAGTGAGGCATGTAACGACTTAAATAATTCCAGGCAGCAATACAAGCATGCACAAATCATACCGAGGCGACGACCCGAACCAATAGAAATAAATGTGCACTTGCCAAGGGTCGACGGCGCGCCTATAGATGCATCTATTAATCTGCCGAGGCGTTCGGCCCGTTCCAAAATAAACACACACAGACAAAAAATCAGTCAAGAAGTCAACATGGAGCAATCATCCAAGAAAGGCCAATTCTCTTTAATAATTTGAGAAAACGAAGCTTAAGTCTTTTTAGAAATCCATTTATTAATTTAATGTGATCTATTACCCCGCTCGGGAATCATCCATGCGACGCAGGTACACATAAGATACATGCTCAGATAGCCAATTAGAATCTTATCGGGGAATAATTATCCAAATAAAACCAATTCTCTGTTTAACAATTCAGGAAATGATGTTTAATCTCTTTTTAAATTCGAAATCAAAGGTGATTTAAATAATCCAAGTCATCGATGGGTTCATAATTAATTCAAGTATAACATGCTGATGGGTCCTAACTACCCAGACAATAGCATAATAGTAGCTACGCACGGACTCTCATCACCTCGTGCGTACGTAGCCCCCACAAATAGGTGCACATAATCAATCACTTCACCTATGGGGTAAATTCCCCCTCACAAGATTAGAAAGGAGATTCACCTTGCTCCGAAGATCCACAACCGGCATTTTACATTCTTTCGAAGACTTGCACCAACGCGCAATGCTCCAAAACTAGCCAACAATTATGTAAGTCCATTAATATACGCTAAGGTACTCATTATAATCCAACTTAGGACAATTCCTAACCCCGAGCGAAAAGTTGACGAAAATGCCCTCGGGCCCACGTGTCCGGAATCCAAATTTTTTTGAAGATAAAGATTACCCATAACCTTAGGAACTCAAATATATAATTTTCTCCTAACTCCATGCTCAAAATCGTGGCTAAATTTCAAGAATTAAATTTCTAGGTCTTTCTACCAAAACCCCAAATATTTCTACAAAACTTCATGCTTAATCCATACATAATTGATGTTTTTAACTCACAATAGGTGGGGCTAACATACCTTATCATTGATGATGAAAACCCTCTCTTCAAGCTCCCCAAAAATCGCCCAAGCTATGAAAATTATGAGAGAAAAGGCCAAAATCCGATTTTTAAAACAACTCTCTGCCTCCAGCCTTTTTCGCACCTGCGGCCCTTGGCTCGCTTCTGCGCTTCCCCTGCTACGGAATATGCGCCGCTTCTGTGGCTCCCCCTTGTGTCCAACTTTTCCGCTTCTGCGGCCCTCCGCTCGCAGATGCGGTCCGCTTCCGCGGAAAATACACCACATCTATGGATCCTGCAGCTCAAACCAAAAACCACTTCTGCGGTTCCTTCAACCGCTTATGCGGGGCCGCTTTTGCTAGTCCCTGTTCCGCAGAAGCGGAAATACCAGCATCCAACAACCTTTGCTCTTCAAAAATTCCATTTTTGATCCGATAACCACCCGAGGCCCCCGAGACCTCAACCAAACCTACTAACCAATCCCAAAACACATTACGGACTTGCTCGAGGCTTCAAATCATATCAAATAATGCTAAAATCATGAATTACACCCCAATTCAAGCTTGATGAACTTTGAACTTTCCAACTTCTATTTCTGATGTTTAAACCTATCAAATCACGTCTGATTGACCTCAAATTTTGCACACAAGTCATATTTGACATTACGAACCTACCCCAACTTTCAGAATTGTATTCCGACCCCGATATCAAAAAGTCAACCTCCAGTCAAACTTCTCAAAAACCTTCAAATTCTAACTTTAGCCAAATTGTTCCAAAAGGACCTACAGACCTCCGAATTCACTTCCGATCGCGCTGCCAACTCCAGAATCACCATACGGAGCTATTCCAAGACTCGAAATCCCAAACGAACATCGATAACACTGAAATGCACTCCAAGCCAAACTTAAGAAATTCCTTCTAAAATGCTAACTTCCACAATAGGCGCCAAAATGCTCCCTGGTTATCCGAAACGCAATTCGGGCATACACCCAAGTCCGAAATCATCATACGAACCTGCTGGAACCTTCAAATCCTGATTCCGAGGTTGTTTAACCAAAATTCCAATCCTAGTTCATTCTTTCAACTTTAAGCTTCTCAAATGAGAATTTTTATTTAAATTTAACTCCGATCTTCCTGAATTTAAATTCCGACCATGCGAACAAGTCACAATACCTGAAATGAAGCTGCTCATGGCCTTAGACTGTTGAACGACGCGCTAGGGCTCAAAACGACCGGTCGGATCGTTACTTAACAAGATTATTCTTTGTAGATGCCTCTGGCGAAATCGAAATAATATTTTCATGTCATGCATTACTTGCAAATATCATATCAAGAGGCATGAGAGTGTTATCAACAACGATTTTATTGTGAGGCAACCCATTTTAGGTTTGATATACCTCTTCAAACAACTTAAATAACTATCACAAATATATCAAAGCAGAGCAATGGTGCTAAATTTATAAGAAAAGAAAAATTAATAATGTGGGATAAAGTACTTATGGCGAAGTGTGAAACGATCAAAATAATTGCCCGGAGTTTTAAAGATATATTGGATAATAATGAACTGTTTGGTGGAAAATTAATGGTTTGGGATGTGATTTATGTTAAGTACTACCAGTAGTTCCAAAATCGACAAAAGCAGAGACTGTAAAAGCTAGCTTGTCAAAGTTATACTTATGGCTTCAAATGAAAAAGATTCAACTGACAAGAAATATAAAATAAGAACAGATTCAGTATTCAGCGTCTTCTTACTTCGTATCAGAAACGAAGAAGAGCATCCAATAAAAGATGATTTAGTTATTCCTAAACACTTGGTTATCGATCTCAATGGTAATAGCGAGCAAAAATGAATATGTTGATCAACTAAATAAAAGGTTGATTGCAAAATTGTATAGTAAAAACAAAATATTTTTCTATTTTTGACTCAGCAGAAAATGATACCAATAATTATTATAAGAAGAATACGTAAATACTTTAATACTAAATGGCCTTCTACCATACATGTTTATCAAGTTTATTATTTCTTATGTATATTAGTGTCACCGTTTATATAATAGACTAAGTTAGAATTAACCTTCCATTGTATATATGTTGATTTTGAAGAAAAATATGCCCGCCATGCCACTGAAAAACTTAGATACGTCGAATAACTTAGTACACAAATAGTATATAGAAGTTTTGATAATAATGTCATACATGCAAAAATTATTGTTATTTGTGGCTTGAATTATTTTCTTGTATTTTTAGGAAACCCATAGTCCCTATAGGATTAGGAAAACCCATTAGCCTAATAGATTTGGGAAAGAAAAACCTATAGTCCTTGTCAAATTGGAAAATCTTTCTCATATATGTTTGGGACCTTTTGGATCTATATATAGGGGTTGTAGTTGGAGATTCTATAGATTGTATTGTGCTTTTCTTCTCATTCATAGTGAAAAACTCTCTCGGCTTTTGCCACGAGAATTAGGCTTAGCCGAACCTCGTTAAATCCTTATATTGATTTATTTTCTCTATTTGTTTTGTGTGTGATTGTGTGCTACTTAACTCACGATATTCCACAATAATTGGTATCAGAGCAAGGTTCGGGTTTCTACATATAATCTACGGTTAAGATGTCTTCATCATCTTCAACAAAGTACGAAGTAGAGAAATTTGACGGATATTCTAGTTTCAGTCTTTGGAAGATTAGGATGAAATCGTCCCTGGTGTTACAAGGATTATGGAAAGCAATTGATGAGGATTTTTCTGAAGATATGAAAGAGACAAAGAAGGAAGACCTAAAGGAGAGGGCTTTGAGTGCGATCTTCATGAGCGTTACAGATAGCGTTCTTCGGGAAATTACTGAAGAAACTTCTGCAACAACGGCATGGAAGAAGTTGGAAGATCTGTATTCTAAGAAATCGCTGACAAACTGCCTCTACTTGAAAAAGAGATTATACAATCTCCGTATAAACGAAGGTACACCTGTTAAAACTCACCTTGATGAGTTTAATTAAATTATAATGGACCTGGAGAATATGGATATCAAAATTGAGAGTGAGGATCAGGCTTTGATTGTGTTATGTTATTTACCACAGTCTTATGAAACTTTTGCCGATACACTGCTATATGAGAAAGACAATATTTCACTAGAAGATGTTAGTAATGCACTAAATCTAAAGAGTTGAAAAAATCTTTCCAGACAGCAGAATTGAGGGTGGGGGTCTTGTGATTAGAGGAAGAACATAACAAAAGGACTTTAACAGGAAAAAATCAGCCGCAATATCAAAATCTAGAGCAAGGAAGTAGCACTGTTATGAGTGCGGGGAGCAAGGTCACTACAAGATATATTGTCCTAAGCTGAAGGAGAAATAAGGGAAGCAGAAAATAGATAATTTGGCAAATATTGTTGATGCTGGAAATAATTCTAATGATAGTGACTATGTAGGGGAAGTTTATGCTGTGAGTTCTAGTCATGGGCAAAATTCTTAGGTTCTTGATTCTAGTGCTACTTTCCACATGTGTCCACACAAGAATTGGTTTGCAACTTAAAAACAAATGAGTGGGAATGTCTATATGGGAGATGATAATCCATTACCAGTAGAGGGGGGTTGGTAACATAAAATTGAGAATATTCGACGGAATTATCAGAAATATTGAGTGTTGGCATGTTTCTCGGATAAAGAGAAATTTGATTTCTCTTTCGACTTTGGATGATCAAGGGTATAAATTTCACTCCGAGAATGGAAACTTAAAGTGTGTAAAGGCTCCATGGTACTCATGAAGGGTAAACTATATTCTAAATTGTATCATCTTCAGGCCAGTGTAGATGAAGGGGAAGCTGTTGTAGCTTCTGGGAAAAGTGATCTGAATCAGTCTTAGTTGTGGTACTTGTGACTTGGCCATATAAGTGATAATGGATTGTCTCTGTTGAGTAAGCAGAATTTTCTGAATGGGTACAAAAATCAAGTTTTGAATTTTTGCGAGCATTATGTTTTTGGTAAACAGACAATGGTAAAGTTTATCAAGAAGACCGAGCACAAGACTAGAGACAAGTTAGAGCATATACACTCTGGCTTGTGGGGTCCAAACAGAGTTCCCTCCTAGAGTGGTTCCAGGTATATTATGACTTTGATTAATGATTACTCAAGGATGGTATGAGTGTATTTTCTAAAAACAAAAGATGAGGCATTTTCGACATTTGTTAAATGAAAGATGATGGTTGAAAGGCAGCTGGAAAGAAAAGCTAAGCGTCTTCGAACTGACAATGGGTTAGAATTTTGCAATTTTGAGTTCGATAATTTCTGCAGCAGGGAGGTCATAGTGAGACACCACACTTGTGTCGGAACACCACAACAAAATGGTGTTGAAGAACGTATGAATAGAACGCTTTATGATAGGCACGAAGCATGCTTTCACACATTCATGTGTTAGCAAAGATTTTTGGACTGAAACAATCAATACAGCTTGTTATTTGGCCAATAGATATCCATCCACAACTATGAGTTCAAAACTCCTTTTGAGGTATGGTCCGGTTCGCCTACTGATTATTCAAATTTAAGGATATTTGGTTGTCCTCCTTATGCTCGTGTGAGGGATGGAAAACTTGAGCCGGGGGCAAAGAAGTGCATATTTCTAGGGTATGCAACTGGAGTGAAAGGTTATAGGTTGTGGTGCACATATCAAAAGACTCCAGGTCTAATTATCAGTATGGATGTAACATTCAATGAATCTGCCTTACTTGACAGTCAGAGGGATAAGGCAATAGCAGAAATAGATCGTGGTGTCAATGACCGCATAGATCTAGAAATTGAATCTCCACTAGCTCAGCCCAGTAGTTCTAAAGTAGAGGAAGTGGAGGAGGTGCAAAATATTGATAAAGACGATAATGTTGATGCACCTGCACAACAACCCTATAGCATTGTTGTCACACCTCCTTTTTACACTCCGAAAGGGGATATAGGGGAGTTTTTTCAATTTAAGTGACAATAATTGAAACAGAATAATTTATTTATTTATCAAAGTCGCCACTTGGGATAATTTATGGTGTCCCAAGTCACCGATTTAAAATCCCGAATCGAGGAAGCTTGACTCTTATTTATGGTCTGCTAACACAAAAATCCGGGTAAGGAATTTTGTTCACCCGGGAGAAGGTGTTAGGCATTCCCGAATTTCGTGATTTTAGCACGGTCACTCAACTATTATTATTGGCCTAATTATTTGATTAATTACATATTTTAAACCTATTGTGCATTTTAACTTTATAATCGCTTTTATTTATTTAGGGAATCATTTAAAGAACAAGTCACGATTGTCGTACACTTGTCATTTGGTACACATTGCGACATCGTGTCAAGGGAACCGTACCCACGATTTATAACGTGTTTAGATTATTAGCATTATTAGTTGTTGTAGCCGGGTAACATGAAATGTGCACCCGGATTTGGAAATTAGTATCAGAACTACGTAACGGGAACTGTACCCGTAGCTATGATGATTTTATTATAACGCGTCTAAAGCAACTAGCGCATTTAAATATTTTCCTAATCTTTGAGATTGTTTTTATGCCAAATTTATGAACAAGATATTATTGGGGTAAATAGACTAGCTAACATGATCTATTACTTGGCATAGATTCCTTATGGTTCAAGACCTACCTTATGGTCCATTCTTATTCCTTGCCAAGAAAGAAACAACTCCAATATTTCCATCTACCCAATTAAAAGCGTTTATTCAAGAACCAAGACTATGTATATCACAATCGAAATAAAAACTAATTAAAATAATTTAAATAAAAACTAAGACATGCTACTCAAATAACGTAGAATCTAAATCAACCAACACTCGCACCAATATATCATAACACAATGAAAAGAGAATGAAAATTGAGAAATTGAACTTTTATTGATGAACAAAACTGAAAATTAAAAATTAATCGGATTAACAAAGCAACTATCCTTGGACTAAAATATCAAAATTACAAACCGGAAAGCCGAATTGGCACCGAAAAACTCGAAACCGGCCCCAATCAAACTCCTTCTTCAATCCCAATTCGATCTCGATCAAATGCTGCCGTAAAGCCTCAACGAACTAACCCCTCTGCAATTGCAGTGGCAACACTCAAGCCAACCAGTTCCATAAGTTGATCAACATTGAACGTGTACAAACGAAGTCTAAGATCTGATCATTGCTGCCTGGTTCTTCCTCGCCAAATTGATTGCAAGGAAATGCCATTTGGAGCTTTCTTGAAAATAAATCAGAGACCAAATTCGATAATTTAAGCTTGGACTATTCTATATTATGCCAACAGTATTGTCAACATGTCTTTTTTGCAATTTGTTGATCAACACATTAGGATTTCATTAGGTACAAAAGAGTTAGCCGTGATGTCATTTCCCAAAGTCGTGCTTTTGGCGTAGGAATTAGGATTTCATTAAGCCGTGCTTTTTGGGAATTGGGTCTCCTCTTTGTGTGGAGGATCTGCCGTTCTTTTTTCGGATACGAGAGTGGGAGCTTTTTTAATTTGGAAGATGCGGCCATTTTTTGTTGCCTAAGGATTTTTTTAGTATTCGCTAGGTCTAGGGCTAGGTTGTGAAGAAGAATAAGGTTCTTTTAAAGTGTTAGGGTTTTATGGGTATTGAGCTTGGATCTATGGGCTAAAGGTAATTGGGCTTGAATTTAGAGAATTGAGTTGAACCGTGTCTTTTGAGTTTGAATCTAGGTTAGGAAGATCAAATAGTACAATTTATAAATAAAATATAAAAATCACTCCAAATTAAAATAAATTAATATAAAACTAAATACTAAAATTGAAACTAATTTTGTATTTTCAAATATTATATTAATATAAATACAAATATACTAATTGACTTTAACCTAAAGATGAAAATATTTTTTAATTTTTTTTTTTTTGTGATAAAAATAAAGTAACAGAGCCAAAACTATTTAGAATAGCGATACTAAACCTAAATTAAATATTTACGCTAAAATGTGCAAAATCTTGGGAATGGTAAAAAATTACATGTCTACAGCTGTCTCTCTTTGATTGGAAACTCGAAGAGTTTTCAGACAAAGAACGACGAGATAGGTTTTTTGACCCGACCCTTATTTAGAGAGTCCAAAAACTAAGAGAAATGAGAATGTTACCAAGCCCTGGTATCTGAGCTGCCTACATATCCTTGGCTATAAAGGAATCAGGCCACGTGTAGTTTAGAATTGGGAAGAGTGATGGAGTACCAAGGTGGAGAGCCTATTGAGGTGTTGTCGAGGTTCCGATCCGCGGTTCCTGTTATTACATCAAAATCAAAATTTAAAAGACTAACTAAGCCTACCAGTTACAAGTTACAAGATTTCTATCTATGAGTCTTCTGAAGCTTGATCTTGAGTCTTGGTTGGTTCTTTATGCGGACTCTGATCTGAATCTTGACGCTTGTTAACTGCAGGTGTTTGTTCATTCCTTTTTCAACTTCTCGGATCAAGGCGGAACATACAAAGCTTGTGACTTCAATCACGTCTTGCACATTCCACAACTTTTCTCTGCTTTCGCATTTGGATTCACTTCCTCTTTTTTTTCTTTTCTTTCTTTTTTCTTGGATTGAGACTTATTCTTTGTTCGTCTCGTATTGTTGACTCACATTCTTGCCGCGAGATTCTACTACTTTTAACTTGAATTGACAACAGGACTGGAGGTTGCCCCTATTCTTTAAGAGGGATATTGTTGTCTCTGACTAGAACTTGAAATAAATTCCTTTATTCTCCAGGTGGGCGCCTGCTACTGAATTGAAACTTCAAACGACTATGAAATTAATTTTGAAATGAGTTCCCTTGTTCTCTAGGTGGGCGCCTACTACTAAAATAAAACATACAAAACAAAAGAAACTTTTCGGCCCCACTTTGCACTAGGAAGATTTTTGAGTTGTTAGTAGATCTATGAATCACCTATGCTATTGATGAATGATGCAATTGAAGACTCGACTAGGATTTGCGTCTCCTGTGAGTAAAAAGGATGCAATTGAAGATTCGACTAGGATGTGTGTCTCCTGTGAGTAAAACCAAGAAAATTTTGACTAGCAAATGCGTCTGCTAAAAAAACCTAAATGACCCAGACTAGGGAGTGCGTCTTCTAGATTTAAGATTGAGCTTGCGGAAAACTATAAACTAAGCTTGATCAAAGTAAAAACTGACCCTATTTTCAAGGTGTGACCCCTGATTTCAAGAAAACTAAAGATTAATAACTTAGTAAAACTAAAAATTGACCCTTTTTGTTTTCAAATCCAGACCTCCATTTTTTATTTAAATTATTATCCTAGGAGAAGTATTATCAGACTAGGTTTTAATCTTAGGAGAAAGATTCATCAGACTAAGATTTTGATCCTAGGAGAAAGTTCATCAGACTGTGTATCTTTTCTTTTTCTTCTTTTTTGGGTATCTTAGGAGAAAGATTCGTCAGTCTAAGATTTCTATCCTAGGAGAAAGTTCATCAGACTAGGTCTTCTATCTTAGGAAAAAAATTCATCAAACTAAGACGTTTATCCTAGGAGAAAGATTCATCAGGCTAGGGTGTTTTGTTTTTGTAATCTTAGGAGAAAGATTCATCAGACTAAGATTTATATCATAGGAGAAAGTTCATCAGACTAGGTCTTCTATCTTAGGAGAAAAATTCATCAGACTAAGATTTCTATCCTAGGAGAAAATTCATCAGACAAGGTTTTCTATCTTAGGAGAAAGATTTATCAGACTAAGATTTTTTTTGTTATCTTATGAGAAAGATTCATCAGACTAAGACATTTATCCTAGGAGAAAATTCATCAGACTAGGTCTTTTTTTGGTTATCTTAGGAGAAAGATTTATCAGACTAAGAATTTATCCTAGGAGAAAAGTTTCATTAGACTAGGTGTTCTATCTTAGGAGAAAAATTCATCAGACTAAGATTTTGATCCTAGGAGAAAATTCATCAGACTAGGTTTCTTTTGTTATCTTAGGAGAAAGATTCATCAGACTAAGATTTTGATCCTAGGAGAAAGTTCATTAGACTAGTTCGTCTATCTTAGGAGAAAAATTTATCAGACTAAGATCTTTATTGGGAGGAAAATCCATCAGACTAGGACTTTTATTCCTAGGAGGAAAAATGTGAAGATTAATGGCAAGATTTTATGAACAATAGCAAGACAAATAAATGTAAAGATTTGAGAAACTTTCCTTTGTCGGCTTTTCTCTTCTTTTTTTTTGTTGTTTTTTTCTTTTTCCTTTTTCTTCTGAAATCTCTTTCCTTGCACTGCTTTGTTCCTGTTTCACACAAAGAAAAAATTTGTTAGTTTTGAAAATGCTGGTCGGTTTGTGGCCTTGAGTCTTGGGCAGTTTGGCTTCTGCTCAATCAGCTTGAGTTGGTTTCAAGAGACTTTTGCTCTGCATCAACCCTAATTGTTTCACACCCAGTACCATTTGTATTTGTGGATCAATCAACCTAATCCCAACTGGAGATCTTTTCTTAGGTGACCTTTTCTGATATCTTGAATGACTTCCTGCTTTTTGAGCAATTTGTCTGTCACAGAGAATCACCAGTTATGCTTTTTTGCGCCAAGTAGGCTGACAAACGTCTTTTGGGGGAAGACTTTGCATGAATCCTCAAGGCATGTTGAAAGTAACAACTAAGTGTGATGGCCAAATTTACTTTATGCAACTGAACAGCTTGTAGCAAATTTTGAAATCTTTTCTTGCTTTTTTTGACAAGGACTGACTCAGAGTGAAGGACACAATGATGTAAAGAAACAAGTATTAACAAGAAATGCCCCTGTCGGAAGGACAAAAGAAAGAGTTTTTTTTTCTTTTTTTTCCAATAACTAGCCTCAATGATCATGACATGCATTTTGAACTCAATGGCCTAATCTATCAAACTAATCAAATCTTCCCTTTTTACTATTCTTATGACCTTTGAAGTCGGGCTTGTTCGTGACGATTCTTTGCATCAACTTCACAACTCACTTTCGACTAGTGGTGCCCCGAGGGGTTTTCACCAATAAGTCTCTCTCATTTTTCTTTATTTACTTACCGTCTTCTTACAATGACCGAGAGGGTTTTCACTAATAAGACTCTCTCATTTTTCTTTTTTTTTTCTTTCCCTCTTTCTTGTGAGCAACTCGACGGTGTTCTACGTCGTGTGACAACTGTTGCTCATTGCATGCGTCTCTTGGCATTCTTGAAGGCTGATCAGGTTGTCTTTATTTGGGAGGTTCTTGGATAGGGTTGGAAAAAAGGCCGACATGAAGGATTAAAACAGACTAAAGATGACGGGGTTGTATACTTACAACTCTTGGAACCCACTCTTTTAAAAATAAAATAAAATCTTTGCCCTAGTTTCAGCTATTGGGGATTTTTTGTAATTTTTCTTTCTTTCTTTTTCTTTGAATTCTTATTTGGTTGGACCGAACTGTGAGGCTGCCTACATATCCTTTCTTTTTTTAAGGAATCAGGTCGAACGTAGTTCAAACATCTGACCTAACTATAATTTTTCTTTCAGTTCCTTTGTGTTTTTTCTTTTATTTTTCTTTCCTTTTTTCTTTCATCCTTTTTTTTGTTTGCCCCAGCTTCTATCTTCTGAGGGCATAGACTTTCGATCATTTTTTTTTTCTTCTTCTTCTTCTTCTTCTCCTTTTTTTTAAACTTTCAAAGAATTGCCCTAGTTTGTACTCTTGGGGCATTATTGTTATTAGTTTTTAATTTTTTTTACTTTTGACTCTAAACCTGATTCCAAAAGAGGGTGGTCAAAGAAAATAACATCAGCTCAAAAGTGGTAACAAAGGGTATAAAGTGTTTGGATAGCAGAAAAAGGGCCTCCCAGCCTCAAGAACGCTAAACATATTATCTTTTAGCGATCACAACATTGACGAACATGTCTGTCTTCTTCGTGTGTCATGGTCCCAAGATACTTTCCATCCTTTATTGTCAAAATTTCCGGCAGTCTTAATTTGAGTCTTCATCAATTCGTTCTTCACAATGATTTTGAAGGTAAAGATTCTTAACCTCCACGGGTCTGACTATTCTAGTTCCACTTGAATTTTGCTCGGGCTTAATTCCAAGGTATTTCAACTCTATTTCATCCTCAAAAGTGCCTTTTCCTCAGTTGTCCAATTCAAGCTTAAAACAATTTTCTAAGATCTGGCCAAAAATTTCGCATGCATGTCATATCACTAAAACTAGCGGGAAAAGAAACTAAGCATAGAATGAAACTAAAGGATAAACTGTATTTTATTGAATAAGGATGGAAGGTTTGAAAACAAGACAAACAACCTAAAATCTGAGTTACAATCCTAAATAACCCAGATAATGAAAATAGTTACAGAACAGACAGATAAGACTTACACAAATAGAATGGAGGGATAGAAGGGTTTGACTCAATAAAACAAATAAAATCTAGATGACAACCCTGAAATAACCCAGATAGTAGAAAAAACATCAAACCAAGCTACCAAGATTCCTTCCTAGTAAGGAGAGAATGCCTTTTCAATTTCTAAGCTTGACATTTAGCCACAAATTTGCTCATCAGAATCACCATGGCCTTCTCCAATTTCAGTCGGCAAGCTCCCGACAGGATTCTCATATTTCATGTCACCAGGCATCATCCCCACAAAGTGTGCATCATCATATGCAGGTAAATGATTCTGCGTGATATTCTGGGTGGCATTGTCTTGGATCACAATTAGTTTGTCCTGGATCATCTTTTTTATTTATCTTTTCAAATCCCGACAGCTTTCAACATTGTGCCCCTAGATATTGGAATGGTATTCACACCTTTTAGAAGGGTAAAATCTTCTTGCACGTAGGTCCACTTGATTTGGAGGAATAGGCACAATCATGTCATAATGCTTTAATTTCTCAAACAAGCTTGCATAAGACTCTCCTATTGGTGTAAAATTATCTTTCAACTATGTTCCTCTCTATACCCCTCGCTTGGATATGGGTTATAGGGCACTTGAAATTTGTTTGGAGGTTGGTGGAGATTTTGTGATACTCATGCTGGTCTTCTGGGGTGCTTTAGTGGCTGGACAACGTACTGAGGTGGAGCAACAGAGTATTGTGGGTTTTGAGGTGGATAGTGATGCTTAGAAGCATCATCCAAAAATAGACGAGGCTGGTCATACCTTTGAGATGCTCTCCTAGGACCTCTTCTCGACCCTGATGTCATCATGATTTCTTCGTCATTCTCATTCGTGTCACTACAATTAGTAGATTCAATCTGGACAGCCTGAGTTGCGGCTTTGAGAATTGCTTGACTTATAATTTTTCCTGTCTTAAGACCGTTCTCAACCATTTCCCCCATTTTAATTGCTTCCGCGAAGGATTTACCCAATGCGGACACCATATTTTTAAAATAATCTGGCTCTTGAGCCTGAAGAAAGATAATGATTAGCTCGTGGTCATCCATGGGTGGCTTAACTCTTGCTGCTTGCTCTCTCCATTTAATGGCATATTCCGTGAAACTTTCAGTTGGTTTTTTCTTCAAGTTTGAAAGGGAATTGTGGTATGGGCCGATGTCGATGTTGTATTGGAACTGTTTGACAAAGGCCAGTGCCATGTCATTCCAGATATATCATCGAGATGTGTCTTGATCCATAAACCATTCGGAGGCTAATTCCATAAGGCTTTCACCAAAATAAGCCATCAATAATTCTTCATTTCTTCCGGCACCTCTTAGCTGATTGCAATACCTTTTCAGGTGGGCTATGGGGTCTCCATGTCCATCATACTTCTCAAATTTGGGGATCTTAAAACCAGGTGGCAAGTGGACATTGGGGAACATACATAGATCCGTGAAGGCAATACTCTTCTGACCTGCCAACCCTTGCATGTTTTTCAACTGTTGTTCTAACCTTTTCACTCTTTGCGTCATTCTTAAGATCCATTATCTCTATGGTTTGATTTCTTCCTGTGCCATCTTTTGGGCAGGCTTCTCAATCTTTGCAGGAAGATCAAATAGGTATGAGTGGTACTCAAGAGAGTGGTACTTCTCTTGCTGGGTAGCAAATTGTGACTCATGAGTTTTTCTCCGCACCACCGTCGGCTATGGGATAGTGAAGACGGGCATAACAGTAGTGGTTGTCTGATTGGTTGTCAATGGAAAACTTTGAGAGCATGCAACAGAAGCTCCAGCTATAGTCGTACAGTTGGGATAAAGACTAAACCTAGGTGGATAGGATTGGTCAAACAATGAGACCGGAATGGCAGTAGTCGAGATGGGTGTGAACCTTGGGAAACCATGAGAAGAAAAGGGCGGTCCTTGTCCATTGGCCCATGCTTGACGCATTTCAGTCATTGTTTGTTTCAATACTCTATTTTTCTCAACCAAAGTAGACTCTTGTTGAATCCTTTGACCCTGAGTCTCATGACTGCTTGCAACAACTTCGATGTCAGTTGTCATTTTTCCCTTGGATTTTGTGTTGTCAGCTTACCACAAACCGACCACCTCAAATTTTCTTCACAATTCAAAACAAAAGACACTTTAGAATGGACTCAGTCAGTCCTTATTATTATTATTATCATTCTTCCTCTTAATTTTTTTCTTCTTTCAAAATCAATTGATCGAACCTGATGTGGGTTGCCTACATATCATGTGGGAACATGAATCAAATCTTGCGCAGTTCGGGAGGATTAGGAATAAAGGAAACTAAATCTTCTTCTTTTTGTGATTTTGATTTTTTTTTTTGGGAATTCGAAAGAAAAACTTCTAAAGAAGAAAGAAAATATCTTTGGATTTTTGGACTTTTATTTTGAATTTATGAAAGAAATACTTCTAAAGAAAAAAAAAATTTGAATCTTGAATTTTTTTTTCAATTTTGAAACAATAACAACGGCCCAGTGTAATCCGTTTTCTTTCCCTATTCTAGAAGTCAGTCAACATGCAAGCCGAAACAAACAGATACACAAGTAGCACGTAAGATGCATCAGGATGGTCTTTTAATTTGGGTACACCTGTCCTAAACGGACCAACCCCTGTGTTGAGTCCCCAAAGTCAAATGCACGTGAAGCAAACAAGCGTTCCTATTAGGGATCCAACATGATGCTATGTTATTCTAACTTTAAAACTTGGGTGTATTGTTCTAGACCTGGCTTACCCGAGCGGACAACTCGAGCCGGGGGGGGGGGGAGGGGAAGGGCAACGTACCGGTAACCAAAAGGATATTCGGCTTTATAACTGATCTGATCATCGTTTTAAATTAGGGTATGACACTAACAGAAAAGAAGTCACGCCAGCGTGAACTTCCCAGGAGATTATGAGAGAGGGGTTTCACAACAGTTTATGTACAGTTCAAATAATATCAAAGCGGTAAAAACCGGCATTTAGCACATTTGGCCCAAATACGTAAAAAAAAACAAATAATAAACGAAAGCCAACTATAACAATTATTCTAAGCTCGAATTTTGAACCCTGAACTAGAGATTTTGGGTTCTTTTCCCTAGTAGAGTCGTCAGAGCTGTCACACCTCCTTTTTCTACCCCCAAAAGGGGCATAAGGGAGTTTTTTCTAATTTAAGTGACAATAATCGAAACATAATAATTTATTTATTTATCAGAGTCGCCACTTAGGATAATTTATGGTGTCCCAAGTCACCGGTTTAAAATTCTGAATCGAGGAAGTTTGACTCTTATTTATGGTCTACGAACACAAAAATTCGGGTAAGGAATTTTGTTAACATGGAGAAGGTGCTAGGCATTTTCGGGTTCCGTGATTTTAGCACGGTCTCTTAACTATTATTATTGACCTAATTATCTAATTAATTATATATTTTAAACATATTGTGCATTTTTAACTTTATAACCGCTTTTATTTATTTAGGGAATCATTTAAAGAACAAGTCATGATTGTCGTACACTTATTGTTTGGTACACATTGCGACATCGTGTCACGGGAACCGTCCCCATGATTTACAACGTGTTTAGATTATTAGCATTATTAGTTGTTGTGGCCGGGTCACATAAAATGTGCACCCGAATTTGGAAATTAGTATCACAACTACGTTAAGGGAACCGTACCCATAGCTATGATGATTTTATTATAATGCGCCTAAAGCAACTAGCGCATTTAAATATTTTCCTAATATTTGAGATTGTTGTGATGCCAAATTTATGAACAAGATATTATTGGGGCAAATAGGCTAGCTAACATGATCTATTACTTGGCCCAGATTCCTTATGGTTCAAGACCTACCTTATGGTCCATTCTTATTCCTTGCCAAGAAATAAACAACTCCAATTTTTCCATCTACCCAATTAAAAATATTTATTCAAGAACCAAGACTATATAGATCACAATCGAAATAAAAACTAATTAAAATAATTTAAATAAAAACTAAGACATGTTGCTCAAACAACATAGAATCCAAATCAACCAACACACGCACCATGCTATCATAACACAATGAAACGAGAATGAAAATTGAGAAATGAACCTTTTATTGATGAACAAAGCTGAAAATTGCAAATTAATCGGAATAACAAAGCAACGATTGTTGGACTGAAATACCGAAATTACAAACTGGAAAGCCGAATCGGCACCGAAAAACTCAAAATCCAAACGTGGCCCCAATCAAACTCCTCCTTCAATCCCAATTCGATCTCGATCAAACACCGCCGTAAAGCCTCAACGAACTAACCCCTCTGCAATTGCAGTGGCAACACTCAAGCCAACCAGTTCCATAAGTTGATCAACATTGAAACGTGTACAAACAAAGTCTAAGATCTGATCATTCCTCCCTGGTTCTTCCTCGCCAAATTGATTGCAAGTAAATGCCATTGGATCTTTCTTGACAATAAATCAGAGACCAAATTCGATAATTTAAGCTTGTACTATTCTATATTTTGCCAACGGTATTGTCAACATGTCTTATTTGCAATTTGTTGATCAACCCATTAGGATTTCATTAGGTACAAAAGAGTTAGCCGTGATGTCATTTCTCAAAGTCGTGCTTTTGGCGTAGGAATTAGGATTTCATTAAGCCGTTTTTTTGAGAATTGGGTCTCCTCTTTGTGTGGGGGATTTGCCGTTCTATTTTTGGATACGAGAGTGAGAGCTTTTTTAATTTGGAAGATGCGGCCGTTTTTTGTTGCCTAATATTTTTTGGTATTAGCTAGGTCTAGGGCTAGGTTGTAAAGTAGAAGAAGGGTCCTTTTAAAATGTTAGGATTTTATGGGTATTGAGCTTGGATCTATGGGCTAAGGATAATTAGGCTTGGATTTAGGGAATTGGGTTGGACCGTGTCTTTTGAGTTTGAATCTAGGCTAGGAAGACCAAATAGTACAATGTATTTATAAAATATAAAAACCACTCCAAATTAAAATAAACTAATATAAAACTAAATACTAAAGTGACGCTAATTTTTGTATTTTCAAATGTTATAGTACTATAAATATAAATATACTAATTGACTTTAACCTAAAGATGAAAATATTTCTTTTGTAAATATTTTTTGTGATAAAAATAAAGTAAAAGAGTCAAAACTATTTAGAATAGCGATACTAAACCTAAATTAAATATTTACGCTAAAATATGCAAAATCTTGGGGAGGGTCAAAAATTACATGTCTACAATTACAATAGGCAGAGAGAAGAGAGTGATCAATCCACCACAAAGTTTTACAAACGTAGCTGATGGTAATTTTCTTGGATATGCTAATTTTGTGGAGTTTGCTTTGTCTGTTGCAGTGACCATTGATGTGCTTGAGCGTAATAGCTATAAAGAAGCTATTTCTAGTCCAGAAGCAGATCAGTGGATTGGTGCCATGAGTGAAGAGATTGAGCCTCTTCATAAGAATCGGACATGGAAGCTTGTTCCATTGCCAAAGGGATAGAAGGTACTAGGCTGCAAATGGATTGTCAAAAGAAAAGAGGGCAATCCAGGGGTTGATGCATCAAGGTACAAGACAAGATTAGTAGCTAAATATTTTACACAGAGGGAGAGAATAGATTACAATGAAGTGTTCTCTCCAGTGGTAAAGCATAGCTCTATCAGGGTCTTACTAGCTTTGGTGGCTCTTCATGACTTAGAACTAGAGCAGTTAGATGTGAAAACTGCATTCTTGCATGGTGAGTTGGATAAGCAAATTTATATAAGTCAACCCGAGGGATTCATTACTTAGGATAAGAAAAATCATGTTTGCTTGCTTAAGAAATTTTTATATGATCTGAAACAGTTGCTTAGGCAGTGGTATAAAAGATTTGATACATTCATGATTCAAAATGCATTTTCATGAAGTGCATATGATAGTTGTGTGTATTACAAAAAGATTGAAAACGGTTCTAGCGTATATTTGTTGTTATATGTGGATGACATGCTTATTGCTGCTAAAAGCATGCTACATATTACATGATTGAAGAAACAACTAGGCGAGGAGTTTGAGATGAAGGATTTAGGTGCTGCAAAGAAGATATTGGGGATGGAAATTACTCGAGATAGAAGGGTTGAAAAGCTGATGTTGTCCCAATGGTCCTATATTGAGAAGGTCCTCAAGAGATTTAATATGATATATGTTAAATCTGTGTCTATTCCTTTTGCTTCCCATTTCAAGTTGTCTGCAGACATGTCACCAAAAACAGACGAGGAGATGAAACAGATGTCTAGTGTTCCATATTCGAGTATTGTAGGTAACATTATGTATGCTACGATTTGCACTAGCCCTGACATTTCACATGTTGTTGGTGTTGTGAGTAGATACATGGCGTATCCTGGTAAAGAACATTGGCAGGCGGTGAAGTGGATCTTGAGATACTTGAAGGGTACTGCAGATGTAGGCTTGACTTTTTACAAAGAGAAGTTGAGTAAATCCTTAGTTGGCTATGTCGATTCAGATTATGCAGGGGACTTGGATAAGAGAAGATCTCTGACATGCTATGTTTTTACTCTTTCTGGTAGTGTCATCAGTTGGAAGGCGACTTTGTAGTCTGTCGTTGCTTTGTCTATCACAGAAGCTAAGTATATGGCAATTACAGAAGTAGTTAAAGAGGTTATTTGGCTACAAAGCTTGGTAAGTGATCTTGGACTAGCTCAGAAGAAGACATAAGTTTTTTGTGATAGTCAGACATCTTACTAAGAATCAGATGTTTCATGAGCGGACGAAGCATATTGAAGTCAGACATCACTTTATTCGAGACATTATATCAAAGGGGGTTGTTAAAGTGGAGAAAGTGTCTACGCATGATAATCCAGCTGATATGATGACCAAGGCAGTCCCGACCAACATGTTTAGGCATTGCCTAGACTTGATTGGTGTGTGCAGTACTCAATAGGTCCCTTGTGAGGGCTAAGGGCAACGTAGAGAGACGTTGTTCCTATTGATGAAGAGAATTCAAACCAAGGGGAAGATTTGTTATTTGTGGTTTGAATTATTTCCTTGTATTTTTAGGAAACCCATAGTCCCTATAGGTTTAGAAAAACTCATTGTCCTAATAGATTTGGAAAAGAAAAACCTAGAGTCCTTGTCAAATTGGAAAACCTTTCTCATATATGTGTGAGACCTTTTGGGATCTATATAGGGGTTGTAATTGGAGATTCTATAGATTGTATTATGCTTTTCTTCTCATTCATAGTGGAAAATCTCTCTGCTTTTGCCCCGAGGATTAGGCTTAGCTAAACCTCGTTAAATCCTTGTGTTGATTTTTCTTCTCTATTTGCTTTGTGTGTGATTGTGTGCTAGTTAACTCACGATATTTCGCAACAATTATGATATTTGACAATGTACTTCTAAGTATATTCTTATCCTTGAATTCAACTTTCGTCTTCCGAAACTAAGGATATCCTTTTAAATTTGTGTGAAAATAATTTTTAGTATCTTTATGTTTTGCAAATATAATAAATAAAGCACAAGGACAAACATCTTAAATATTGGACTATATTTATTGCAATATATTTTCTTGCATGAGCCACTGTATGTTTCACTTTCAAGAGAGATATCAAGACCGACAACAAGAACTCTGATTAAGGCACAACAACAAAAGCATTAGGAGGAAACATACATAAAAAAATATTATCCACAAAGAAGCATTTGCTAAGATTCTATCACATTAAATACTTTTAATAATATATAATTATCCAACTAACATGACAAAATCGATCATTTGTGTAAGTTTTGTTGATGTTCTTTTATTTTAAATTCATGCATTATGCTAATGTAATAATATTTTTAGGCATTTAGATGATTGTTGTATTATTATACATAAAATTTCTCTCATTAATTAAATTTTATTGTTCTTTCATATAAATAAATATTTAAATCATTACGCACAAGTATTAACGTGCAACGCACATTTATAGATATTAGTATATATATATATATTTACTTGCTACTTGGCTGTTCGAAGAAATTTCCAACCCTAGAGAACTTCAATATATAAAATCCAGTGGTCCCACCTGCTGTACGAGGAGATTAACAACAGTGTTCTCATATTTAAATAATTGACTTGGATCTTTCTTACTGTCAAACCTCCGTTCTACTTTTGATTTCTTGTACACTTAAACAAATTCTCACGTATATATAGTCTTTTCAATTTCCGTCCCTTCTTCTATATATACTGTCATTCTCTTTTTCTATATATTAATTCCATAACATTTACGCAAATTTTACATCAGCATTTTAATTTGTATAACCAGACAAATCATCGTGATAAAAGTAGTTTTTAAATTATTTGCTTTCAATATTAGAATACCTAACAATAATCTTTTTAAAATATTCCTATAAATCTCTGAGCACTTCCATATGACAGGATTTTATTCTTTATTAAGCTAGCTAAGTAGAATCTATAAATATATTTATATAGAGTTATAATTTTTAGTGGCGGGGCCACCTTATATTAGTGGCGGAGCCACCTTACAAGAAGGGGTGTCGATACCCCTTGGTGAAAAAAATACATTGTGTAAGTAGGTAAAAAAATATATATACGTATATTTACTATGTATTGTCTCCCCTTAATTTTCTGCTATGTTTACTTTTATATTATTTTGAAACCCCTCAAAAAAAAAAAAAATATATATATATATATATATATATATATTAAAGGCATAAACTCCTTAATGTAAAAGTTAAATTACCATTTTACCCCTTTTAAATACCTAATTATACTAATTAGGAAGAAAAACCTAACGCAACTAATGAAAGGTAAGATTGATGGTATTATAATGGGTTATTAAAGTTGCAACATTACAATGGGTCATTGAAACTGCATAAGTGCCTTTTGGATTATAGAAAAGTCTTTCCATATAAAACTGACATAATAGAGTCAGGATCAAGGGGAAAACAAAAAGTCAACAACATGGAATTTACAAGAATGTTATGGTAAATCTGCAAGAATTAGTTTTATTGCTAGATTCTACCACAAGCTATTACTTTCCTCATTATTCCTAAAATGATGCATTGTATTGTTTTCCTTCCTTTACTCACTTTTATGCGACTTTCTTTTGATTATTTTGCTTTCCAAGTTCTCTGTGATTTGTACTCTATATTCTCGATTTAGAACCTGAAGTTAAAAGCGTACAAACAATTCTTCACGTTGCTCTCTGCATAGGATGTTCTGTTGGAGTTCGAAAAGATGAGTGTAAGAGTACTATATCAATAATAGACATAGGGCAAACAGATTGTGTCGATAGAGTTTAATTGATCTTACGTCACATGTGGTGGTATGGATAATCCATCCTTAACCAGAGGTCTCGAGTTTGAGCCATAGGTATGAAAAAAATCCCATTAGGGAGCATTTTCCCCTTGAATGGGCCTTACCTGGCGCGAATTAGAGTATAATCGAGCTCCAATGCAAGTATGGACACCGGGTGAATAAGACCCAACCAAAAAACGAGAGTTTTATTTTACATTTTACGAGTCCCATAATCATTTTATCTGACAATAAACTTCTCGAAAAGAATTTATCGAATCTTTTTAATGTATACTTTATTCATATTTTAGTTTATGTGCCTTTAGTTTTTGTTTCTTAACTTTTTAGTCCAATCGACATAATCCGAAGAAATTTTGTCGATAGAGTTCTGCTTTACTTGTTTGTGAGTTAAATAATCGTTTTCTTTGACAATAGTTTTTTCAAAAAAATAAAGTAAAGTTACAGTACATCTTTATGTAGTTTTAAATATATTGAACCCAAAAACTATATATTTAAAACCTTTATTTTAAGTGCTATGTTAATTTTTCAACGCGAAGAAGTTAGGTATTTAGACATCTGTAATGCGGTTGGATTTCTGTCATCTACTTTCATATTGAATCTGATTTGACCAAAACAAAAATTCAAGACTAAAATAACTGGTTATAATAAAATAAAATTATACGTGTAAGTTCAGTAATAACGTTAACTAATCCATTCTTTCTTCTCATTGACATTTAACTTTTTTTTTTTAACTATCTTTCTAATGTATCGTAAGCTTCTTTATGTGAATCAAGTTTATGAAATGTGACGACCCAAAGGGTCATCATCGTATTTCTTCCTTTTTCGCGCTTCCGAGGCCTTGAAAACCTCGCTTGTAGTTACCTTGATTTGTGTGCGCAGTCCGAGCGCGAAGCCGGAAAGTTTTAATGTTAAAATATGTAAATTATGTGAAAAATTTAAAAAATTTTGATATTAATATTGATATAGTTGACTTTGGTCAATATTTTTGGTAAACGAACCCGGACCCGCGATGTGACAGTCCCGGAAGGTCCGTAGAAAAATATGGGACCCGGACATGTGCCCAGAGTCGAAATCCGAGGTCCAGAACCCGAGTAAAAGAATTTTTCTGTTAAATTATTTTCTGAAAATATTAAGGAAAAATAGAAATAAAAATGAGTTAGAAAATATAGGTATCAGGCTCGTATTTTGGTTCCGATGCCCGGTAAAGGTCTTAAATATAGGTTAAGCGCTTTCTGTGAAATTTGGTCGAAATTGGACGTCGTTTGACGTATTTCGGACCTAAATATCTAAAGTTGGAAGTTTATGAACTTGAAATGAAAAATGATGATCTTGAGGCTTGATTCTTTGATTTTGATGTTATTTTGGCGATTTGATCGCTCGAGCAAGTTCGTAGGATGTTATTGAGTTAGTGTGTGTGTTTGGTTGGGAGCCCCGAGGGCTCGGGTGTGATTCGGAGGTGGTTCGGGGTGGTTTTACACTTAGAAAAATTGCAGAAATTGAGTTCAGCTGTTGCAGACAGGTTCTTCAGCGCGTTCGCAGCTTCTTCATCGCATTCGCGGAGCTTCTCCAATTTCCTTCATCGCGTTCGCAGCCTTTCTCCGCGTTCGCGTAGAGTCAAGTGACCCTGGGAGGCTCAGCCTTCCTTTCTCTTCGCGTTCGCGACCCGTACCCTCGCGTTCGCGTAGCACCCTGAGCTCTTTCATCGCGTTCGCGTGTAGTACCACGCGTTCGCGTAGAACAACCCGCAGGACCCCCCCCAGATTCTTTCTCCGCGTTCGCACACTTCCAATCGCGAACGCGATGCCCCTGACCAGTCTTCATCGCGAACGCGTCACTCACGTCGCGATCGCGAAGGGTTATTTCCTTCAGTGAATTGTCTTAAAAACAGAACAGTGTGCACGGAATTTTTCTCACTTTTTCACACGGGCTCTCCTCTTCCACACTCCATAGACGATTTTCAAGCTCCTCTTTCTCCATATCTCTTTGGGTAAGTATTCTTAACTTTATTATCTCCTAATTCTTCCATCTAAACACTAATTTTCTAGCCCTAAATCATGAATTCAAGGTAGAAAATGGGGGTTTTGGGTAGAACTAGGGCTTTGGGAATTTTGGGTGATTCAACCTCAATTTGGGGTCGAATCTTGAAATAAATTGCATATTTGAACTCATGGGGTTATGGGTGATTGGGTTTTGGTCCGAGCCTCGTGTTTGGACCATGTGGGCCCGGTGTCGGATTTTTGTTATTTTGGAAGAATGATGGGAATTTCATTTCTAGACTATGGGATTATGTTTTTGAGCTCTTATTGATACTATTGAACTAAATTGTGCCTAGATATCATTGTTTCGGAGTTGGATTCTAAAGGAAAGGAGGTTTGATCGCTATTTTCGGACCGAGGTAAGTGTTTGTTCTAACTTTGTCTTGAGGGATTAGGATTAGGGTATTATTTGCTACATGCTAAATATAGAGTACGATGTATAGGCATGGTGACGGTTATCTATGCACCGGAGTCTAGCATGACCGTGAGTCTTATATGTGTTGGATTCGGATTTAATGGTACATCTTTCTTACTTGGGTTGATAAGCATAATATAATGTGAATAGTTGAGGAAGGTTTGCGATTGGTTTGGCTTTTGGAGCATTGGCTCATACTAGAAATTGTTACTCGAGAAATGGGTGATTAAAAGTGGACCGTGTAGCGATTAGTCCCTTGCCGGGACATATGTATTTATTGTATTCTCCCTTGCCGGGATGATGGAAATTGTTATTTGTATTCCCTTGCCGGGATTTTCTGGTGATTGTTGTTACTCCCCTCGCACTTGGGTTGCGATCGTTGGTGGGTGAGTTCTTGGTAATAAATGTTGAGGATCGGGTTGCACGCCGCAACAGTGATTAATGAAATATTGAGGATCGGGTTTCACGCCGCAACGGTATTGATTGTTGAGGATCGGGTTGCACGCCGCAACGGTGATATCTGTTGAGGATCGGGTTGCACGCCGCAACGGTGATATCTGTTGAGGATCGGGTTGCGCACCGCAACGGAGTATGGACTGAGTGTATCATGTTCGTATTAGAGACTTCCTGTGTTTTCCTTATCAGTTGTTATTGTTCAGCTTCATTTCTTTACCGTTGTGTCCTATATATATATATAGACTGTAGTACCCCACAACATGTTTCCCCCACCCCTTTTACTGCTTAAATTAATGTATTTTCCTGTTATTGCACATATATCTGTACAGGTTATTTGTGGTAGGTCCTGTCTAGCCTCGTCACTACCTCGCCGGGGTTAGGCCAGACACTTATTAGCACATGGGGTCGGTTGTGCTGATGCTACACTCTGTGCATTTCTTTTGCACAGATCAAGACGCAGCTTTCAGACCGCAGCGGTATTAGATCGGGAGCAGACCTTCAGTCCAGGGATTCTTGAGGTAGCCTTGCTGACGTCCGCAGTCCCGGAGTCTCTTCCATTTTTATTCAGTTTGTTAACTCTTGTATTGAAACAGACTGTTATGATTTCTTTCA
>MU759374.1:18023-48588 GCA_026770625.1 Nicotiana glauca | reverse complement strand
ATTATATAGTTGTATCCTTGTAGGATTAGAGAAGTATGTGGAGCACAAGTTATATATTTGTGCTATGAAGACTTATCGGAAAAAAAAAACCCGAAAATCTGAAAAAACTCGAGATTGAAAAACCCGATTTCGTTGGTTTGGTTTGGTTTATAGATTTAAAAATCCGACACTATTGGTTTGGTTTGGTAATTGAAAAATCCGAACTAACCCGGTTTATGTACACCCCTAAATAGAAGTCTAATTACAGTTTTATTTTTAATTACCAAAAAAAAAATTACAGTTTTATTTATTTATTTATTATTTTCACAACTTATAAATGTTTTATTGTTGAATTAATATAAATTATCTAAGTCTTATTTAGTGAAATGAAAAGAGAAGGAAATTTACGAGTTTAGTCACCCAGGAAAGATATCAAGCTCTAAGAGTTTATTGAAGAATAAGAAGTCGAATAATTTTGAATAGTACGAGGGGTTTATTGATCATTTTCCTTAATTTCATCCTATGATTGCCTAATTTCATTTAGTAGATAAGAGTTACTAAGGAAAATTTATTGCTATAGAATTCAACCTTTAATATTCATTGATGAGATTTGAATTCTACAATTTGTTGATGTATAAATAAATTTACTTATAGATATATATGATAAGAGGGGTGGTGAGTTCGAGTCTCCCAAGAGCAAGGTGGAAAGTTCTTGGAGGGAAGGATGCCGGGGGTCTATTTGGAAACAGCCTCTTTACCCCAGGGTAGGAGTAAAGTCTGCGTACACACTACCCTCTCCAGACCCCACTAAATGGGATTATACTGGGTTGTTGTTGTTGTTGTATAGATATATATGATAAAATTGAAGATGTTGTGCCTGACATGTACATTAAAAAAAGTGATGCTTAAATATTACATAAAAGAGTAATTAACTTTCAGAAGATAATTATACCAAGACACAATTAATAATGTTATTGCTGAAGAATATGGAGAAGATCATAAAGTTAGTCAAACTACTAGAAGAGCAGAAATCAAAGATAGAGTTGGTCAAGGAGAATAATTTTGACTTTAAACATAATACACATGCAACGCACATGCAGAGAGACTAGTATATATATATATATAGAAGTGCGGATTTAGGGGGTGAATTCCCTTCGCTGAAAAATTACACTGTATATATAAGACAAAATCTGTTTTTTACCTCTATATATTAAGTTTTGAACCCCCTTATATCACAATCCAAAAGTATAGTTTAGTGGTCAAGAGGGTTCAAAACTTTCATAAGTTCATAGGTTTAATTTACATGCCTCCGCCACTATATATATATATATATATATATATATATATATATATGACAAAAGACACAGCTTTGCAGTTAAATATCTAGCAGACTACATGATCAGTGCTAAAGTTTGTAGGGAGCTGAGATAGATGGTCTAGCGAACCAAGATAGAGTGGTAGATTGATAACTTATTGGTTATTGCCTTCAATTTCCACAATGTAAGTACTAGAAGTTTTAAGCCACAATTTTTCCCTTGGAAAAGTTTATAGTACTATTTGCTAACGTACAATTCCAAAATTGCCGACAAGCTTAGCTTCCACATTGACGAAGACTTAAGAGTATGTTGCAGTCCGTTGCAACTTCTTGCATTTACTCCAACCTAAAGTTTTCAGCATACTGCCCAAACTCGTCTCTATAAATAGCTAGCATTCTAATTCTATCTTTGCAGTAGAACACTAAAGGTTAGAAAACCTTAGTACCTATTTTCATTCAAAATGAAAATGGGCATTTTCAAATCCATGTTCATTTTCTCTTTTTTTCTCATTGCTCATTTCCTCCTCTTCACTCCCTCTGATGCAGCCATATTTGATGTTCGAAACAATTGTCCCTACACAGTTTGGGCTGCCTCTGTGCCAGTGGGTGGTGGTCGCCAGCTCGACACTGGTCAAACCTGGGCAATCGACGTGCCAGCTGGCACTCAAGGAGCCCGTATTTGGGCCCGAACTGGTTGCAATTTTGATGGCTCGGGCCACGGTAAGTGTGAGACTGGAGATTGCAATGGTCTTCTCCAGTGTCAAGCTTATGGGGTACCCCCAAATACTTTAGCTGAATATGGCTTAAAACAATTTAATGATCTTGATTTTTTCGACATCTCTCTCGTCGATGGATTCAACGTACCGATGGACTTTAGCCCTACCTCAAATGGGTGCACCCGTGGTATTAGGTGCACTACTGATATTAAAGGACAATGTCCGAACGAATTACGAGCTCCTGGTGGGTGTAATAATCCTTGTACTGTTTTCAAGACTGATAATTATTGTTGTAATTCTGGGAATTGTGAACCAACTGAATATTCGAAGTTTTTTAAGGATAGGTGTCCTGATGCCTATAGTTACCCTAAGGATGATCAAACTAGCACTTTTGCTTGTCCTACAGGAACCAACTATAGAGTGGTTTTCTGCCCATAAATGCCACAAAGCATATATATATTTTGCTTTAAGTGGCCAGTATGAAAATTTTCGTACTAAGTGTACTAAATAAGAAGTGATCTTGTTAAACTATTATGTAGTAATGCGATAATAAATTTATCGTGTGTCATTTCCTTTAATTTACTGCAGTAAATATTATACGATTTCTTCTTCTCTTCTATCTCTAGCTCTTTGCCTTTTGTTAGATTCACTCTTTACCTTTTGCTAATCACAATGATAAACATTTAATAATTTACATTTATATGTATTCTAATAAAACTCTTAGATTTAGAATTCATGAAAGTTAGTAATACCAATACAATATTTTTAAAATCGAGTAGTTAATAATTATTTGTGCGGCAACTCTTTAATTTGAAGGCTTGTCCATACCATTTTCTTAATAAAAATTAGATTAAGCAAATAGAAGTTACTGCAAGATTGTACATTAGTTTTGCAACTCTAAGTTAGTTTTCAAATCAACTTTTACAATAAACTAATAATTCTAATTTTGTTGTCGGTTTAGTTTATATTTACTATGATTTTATTCAATATGATCAGACCGATTTCTTAACTCAACAAGATCCCAAAGCTAACTATCTGTGTGTTTGGATTTAATTTAAGAGCAATTAGTATTGAAGAATTATTGTATAAGTATAAAACATATCTAATAGTACATACATTTTACAAGTGTATGTATATGTATGTCATACTTAATATTTACCGTGAAAATAGTAATAACAATTAAATTTGATTTAATGGTTCTAAAAATACGTAATCTATTTTTATGCTAGTTGTTAGGGCAATAGATGCTAAGTGAAGTACTTGGAATCAAGAAAAGAGCTTAAAAACAAAATGTTAACCGAGCTGAATGGCTGCCGATCGGGGCCTCGGTGTCGAGTCCGATGTCCGCCGAGAGTAGTCGATAGAGACTAACAGTTAGAATAAAATCAATGACGGCTATAATAAGCAATAAATGAAGAACAATAAATAGAACACAATAAATATATGCAATAAATGAAAGCAATAATATCAAGAGTATATGTTAGAGAGCAGAGAGAATATTCTTGTGTATTTAGTATTGAGCAACAGATGAATTTAAAATGACAAGGATCCCCTTTATGTATGAGGGGAAATCTCAACATAGTACAAATACGTTTATTACAAAGATATAGAGATGTGATAGCTAGTTAATGCCATGATGCGGGCTTAGACTAGCCTGACAGACTTTGTCGGCTCTAGCTACATGCCTTGAAAACTTCCCACTTTCTCTCCGTAAATGTTGGTCTGTACTGCTCCGAGGTCGAGCGTCGATGGACCTCGAGGGATGAAATTCGACCGTGAGGTCTTGAACCTCTGAGACGCGCCTTCGAGGCATCGTAATGAAGGAAAATTGGATCCTCCTATTTTACAGTATACAGATAGTTCCCGCATTTCTTAGAGTAGAATGATAAGAAATGACCTTGATAGCCATCTCTCCGAATTTCCCGCGATGATGTCATACTGATGATGCAAGCCTTGGTGATAACCAAGACGCCCCGTCGTTTCATCTTTCCAGAATCATTCAATGCACTGCCGATTCTTATTCTTCAAAGCGATAAATCGTCGCCAGTTCAACTCCAAAAATGCATTGATTGCGCCTGCCGATACGTCTTTCAAAGACATTGATGGCGCCGTCGGTTACGTTTTTCAAAGAGTATTGATTGTGCCTGCCAGTTACTCTGCCCTTTCTCTACAATTGGGAGCTTTTTGGAACTAATTCTTTATTCAAGTGTTCTCAAATTAGCCTTTCACCCTTCTCTTCTCCTCATCCTTATCCTCATCCGTTGTTATCCCTTATGTTTGGGCCCCGCGACCTTAAGGTTACATGGCAGCATTCTCTTCATCCATGCCATGGCCTTTTTTCTGGCCTTTCCCTTGCCGAGCGAGATTACACTGACTTGTCGTTGTTATTACTGTTGTCGTTAGTCACTCGATATGATGAGACAGGGGGGACAATTTCTTCAGACTTGGGAAGATATTTGGACTCTACACCACTGCTCACGAGTTTTTTTGGACTATACACTGCTGCTCACCTTCCAACCCCTACTTGGTGTGACACTTCATCCCTTTTGCTTTTCGTGGGGTGAAGTAGTGCCTCTGGCCGGTAACCTGCACGACATAATGTCCCAAGAAGTGGACTCAAAGTAGCCGTGCAGGTAAGGCCGACGCTCTCCAAGTCTTCTATCGGGCCGCGATCTTCTTTGCCTGGTAGAGCTTTTGCCCTTTGGCGGGCTATGACTTTTTCTTCATCTTTTTTTGCTTTTTCACTTTCCTCTTCTCCATCTTCTCATTTTCCTCTTCTTCATATTCTCCCTTGGAGATACCATTTTGGAGGACCGAGATGAGACCCCCGAGGAGGTGGTGCTCGAAGATGCCATCGAGGATGTACTCTAGGCTTTTCTTATATATGTACCTTTTTACTTCTTTATTTTTTTGTAAGGACCCCTCGTGGGATTTTCTTATCATATGTAAAGATTCTTCGTGGGCTTTTGTAATCAAGTGCTTATGAATATAAAGATTTTTCTTCAATTTGCCTCTGAATTATGCTATATTTCTTTTTATCTGTGTTTATGGAGAATTTAAATGCATGACCCCACAAATTGGTGTGAGTATTGAGCCCAGGTGCGAGCATTTCCTCTGGCTCTTGATTGATTAACTCGATTCCCCGTAAAACCCTTTACCGTACCTTGGACCGAGACCATATTGGTTTGATAAACTCGGGTCGTCGGGATCCCCGACTTCGAGTTGAATGGGAGTAGGGTTTCAAAATTTTGGTACGAGACTTAGCCTATTAGACCTTGGGATAGTTTTTGATGTGGGGATTTGCTCGGACGCCCAAGAATAAAGGTAGCCTTTTGGCTTTTGGGAGCAGTCCCTGAGTAGGGTTTCGCTCAAGCTCAGGCTATGTGGAAACTTGTTTTGAACTCAGAGTAGATAGTCTGAAGGCGTTGCAGATTAATATCAGACGAGGGATTAACCAAGTTTAGATGGTACCTCGAGGCCAAGCCCATATGAGTAGAGTTTTAGCGCTTGTTTTCTCCTTGAGAGAAGCCATCGAGATCGGGTACCATCTCGGCACTTGCAATGATGCCGATGGCTTCCTGAAGCCTATCTTCTTTTTAGTGGAGGTCCTCGAGATCGGGTACCATCTCGGACTTGTAATGATGCTAATGGCTTCCTGGAGTCTATCTTCTTTTTGGTGGAGGTCCTCGAGATCGGGTACCATATTAGGACTTGCGATGATGCCCATGGCTTTCTAGAGCTTATCTTCTTTTTGGTGGAGGTCCTCGAGATCGGGTACCATCTCGGGACTTGTAATGATGCTAATGGCTTTCTGGAGCCTATCTTCTTTTTGGTGGAGGTCCTCGAGATTGGGTACTATCTCGGGACTTGCAATGATGCCAATGGCTTCCTGGAGGCTATTTTCTTTTTTGGTGGAGGTCCTCGAGATCGGGTACCATCTCGAGGCTCGGCTGATGCAGGGTTTCTGACCCCAAAACATCGTATGGCAGCGTCGAGTGTATGATATGGTTACGAAATGACCGAGGCAATCCCTCTAACACATCTTCCTAAAGCGATAAAAGCTTTAGCCAGTACTTTTAATTGGACTTCGAGGCAGTCGAGTGGTGGCCGCTTTGTTCATATATATATATATATATGGTTGTCTTCGCCCTTTTGGAGATTCCACTATTCTGAGTAGTTATCCTCTTTTATAGGGTTCTTCTTTCCTGCATTAGGTTCTTCGTCATTTTAGTTTTGACGTTCTTGCTCGAATTCCCGCTCTAACTCTCTAGTTTTACCACAGTCATGGCCGCTACGTCAGGGGACGCTCGGCAATGAGAAGGGAGTTCCGCCTCTGGGCATTTTAATTCGAGGGGAGATCTTCTTGAGTCAACAAGGAAGGATTGTGGATGGGGGGAAGAGGTAGTACTGCGGGTACCTTCCCCAGAAGAGAGCACCACAGACCATGCCGAGGGGTTTTTGAACGTGTATACATACCCTTTTACGTTTGGTCCCCTTTATAGGGTTGTGCTTGACTTCTGTCGAAAATACCAGGTTACCTTGGCACAGATTCATCCGTCATTTTGACAGACAATATTGATGATAAGGTTCTTTGAGGAGAAAGCAGGGCCCGAATTCACTCTAAGCCACCTCATCGGGTTGTATCGGCCTTTTCACCCTCGAGGTCTACTAACTTTACAATGACGATCCACCACACCATTCATTGTTGATGATGAAGAAGATGGAGATCGGGGGCGAATGAGCCGATTCGTTCGAGTACAAACTATCGATATTATTCCAGTGGAGTTTTTTCCATTTCCTGAGGAATGGAATTTTACACGTAAGTGGTATACTCGTGCCTTCATAGTTTTGCTTATGGTGAAGGAGGACTCCGTAAATGCACTTTTTTTTCCCTTTTTGAGTGATTTAGTGGATGCCAGGTGAGGTTCCCGATCTGCTGGATTGGGTTTTGAAGTTGGAGACCTACTCGACTTGCGGTGAGCACAAATGGCAAGATTTATCTAAAGGTAGGTAGGTGGCAAAACACCACGGTACATGCTATGTGATTTGCTCCCCCCTTTCTCTTGGAAGGGTTCTTTTTCTTTCTGCATACTAACTCTGGCATCGTAGGCATTGGGGAGTCCCTTAAAGCGAGGTCGTCCCTTTAGGAGAGGGAGAAAGACCGCCAGCTTCAGGACTGGGGGATGATAATAATAACAATAAGTAGGAAGCCTTTGTAGGACGATAGTGATTATACTAAGACGAGTCCAGCTTGGAGGCTTGGAGAGGGCGTATCAGCCGAACCTTCAGCGCCCAAGGGTTCTCTGCCGCTGGATTTTTCTCCTATCGAAGGTACTTTGAGGGATGCTCGAATCCCAGGATCATATACACCGAGTGGCCGTATCCCATTCGGGGTCGGCTCTTCTGGGGCTGAGGGAGCCATACTAGCGGATGTGCGCTCGACCTTTGAGGAAGCTCAGTAGCTTCACTCTATGGTAAGTTTTGGAACATGCCTTTTAAGTTTCGTGCCTTTCCTTTCTTATTGAGTTTTCTTTTGTAGGCCTTTGACAAGCTTAAGTTCGAGCTGCTTCACCGTGAGGCCAGACTACGGAAAGCTTTGGATGGGGAGAAATCCCTTAGGCGCCTTTGAAATAGAAGGGAAGTCAAGTTGTCATGCTTAGGGTACGAGGCGAGTCGAAGCTTGAATTATGAGAGCTACCTAAAAGAGAAGGTAGTATGGTTTCGTGGGAATGTGTGTTCCTTCTTCTAGCTCCTGAGGATAATGTTTTGTTTATTTCAATTGTAGAGAAAGAAGGAGGACCTGTAGTGCCTTTGAAATGAAGTTAGTCGAGCCAAGCACGCATACGATGAGTTAAAGGGTCAGGCAAACGTTCATGCTTTAGCAGGGAAGAGTGCTCCGGCTGAAGCCTCTGCTTTTTAGGTTCAACTTTGCTTAGCTCGTGATAATAGCTTGGTTCGAATAGATATGATTACGAAGCTCGAGTTTGAGCTTTTGAGGATAAAGGCCGAGGTTGGGGATGCCCGGGCTGAAGCCGTAATGAGCCGAACTAAGGCTGACCAGAAAGGGGCGGTCTATTTGAAGGACGCTGCTGATGCTCAAGATGAGCTGATAAGGACTCTTGACCGCGTGGGTAGGAACAAGGAATATGCTCAGTGTAAGTCTCAAAGGAAAAACCTCGAGGAGATACATGCTAGGGTCTTTGACCTCTCGGAAGAGGTGAAGTAGGTCACTTCTGTCTGACACCGAGTTTAGCGAGGATTAGGCTGACGAGCCATAGTCCCCAAGGGGGATGTAGATTTCCTTTTTTGATTCTGTACATAGTACTTTCAAAGTATTTTATAAATGGAGCTTGTATTTTCCCGCATATATGTATAAAAGGAAAGCCTCACGGTTTATTTTCTTATGCATTTCTTTTTGCCTTGATTTTAGCCATATGAATTGATTTTTGAGTTAGAAGGAATCCTTAGATTCGTGGTATGTACCTGAGGCTCATTAAGCTGGCCCGTAGGCTCTTACGCGCTTGGTCAATACGACCTTTTAGCATAAGTCGGCGTCCAAGCTCTTATGCTTGTTCTCTTAGCGTGTCTAACCAACTATTTTGGGTTTAGCCTCCGAGTCGGGTATCGACTCGAGCTCATTCAACCCTCAAGTTTTTGAATTGCAAGCTGTCCCTTAGGCTCTTACGTACCGCGTCGGTGCGACCTTCGATTTTAGTGCTGGCGATAGTGGATCTTACGCGTTTGGTCAGTGCACCTTCGATTTTAGTGCTGGCAATAATGGCTCTTACGCTTTTGCTCTTAGGCATATTTAGTTAACTATTTTGGGTTCAGTCTCTAAATCAGGTTTCGACTCGATCTCATTTGACCCTCAAGTTTTTGGATTTAGAGCTGGCCTTTAGGCTCTTACTCGTTGGGTCAGTACGACCTTTTGTATGTGCTGGCGACAGTGGATCTTACACACTGGTCGGTATGACCTCTTATGTGGGTTGGTGATAGAGGCTCTTAAGCGTTAGGTCGGTGCGACCTTTTATAGGATTTATTTTCCCTCGTTAAGGACTTTTTGAAATAATGTTTTCCTGACTCTTCGATGCTTCGATAGGAACCTCGATTGTGAGTCGTTATATGGCGGTGATCGAGCACCACGGGAGGTTTGGCTCGGTGGCTAAGTATCTTGAAGCCTTATAGTTGGAGCTGACATGGTCAAAGCTTATTTGCCTGTATCGAAGGTAGCCTATTTAACCGGTTCTTTTCGAAGTATATTTAAAGTAATTGAAGGCCTGTGATTTATAGCTATGTTCGGGCATCCCTGAGTCGCGTTAGTTTGGCTGGTACAACCTTGTGACCGTAGTCATTCTAGTTTTACCGGAGCCTTTTAACCCCGAGTGAAGTAGTTTCGGCGTCTATATCAAAGCTATGCCTTTTTAGGGGTCTTAAAAGTTCGATATATAGCCTTAACTTTGAGATCGAGCTTATGCCTTTAGTAAGGTCTTACAAGTTTTACATGAATTTGAGGTCTTACAGTTTTGGATACTTGGTACAAGTATGGTTCATGCCTTTGATTGAAGTCTTACATATATTTTCACTTGGTACAAGTGTGGTTCATGCCTTGCTTGAGGTCTTACAGATATTGTCTCTTGGTACAAGCATGGTTCATGACTTGCTTGAGGTCTCACAGATATTATTGTTGCCTTATATAGGTCTTACGAGATCGACGCTACCATATATGGTCTTATGGCCTCGGGTTTTGATAAGTCGTTGGAGATGGCGATTGACGGCAGTCCTCGAGTCGTCAAGGATTTCTTGGCTTGGGAGCCATTACTTGAGAACTTGGTATTGCCTTTTGAGGGCTTACAATCTCAAAGTTTCCGACCCGGAGGTCATGCGGCCTTGATTTTTCGACGCCAGTCCTGAGTGTTCGGGACATTTTTGGCTTTGGAGCTATTTTGTGATCTTGTTGTTGCCTTAATGAGGGCTTACGAGTTCAAAGCTCCAACCCCGGGGTTGTACTATTTCGAGTTGTAGACGCCAATCCCCGAGTATTCAGGACATTTTTTGGCTCCGGGTCTGTTTTTTGCAAAAACTATTGAGCTTCCTTGAAATGCCAAATGCTTTTTGAGAAGTATTCTTTGATCACTTGGTACAAGTATATATGCCTTCACCGTTAAGGGATCAGTTATTCTATACAGACATGGTTCGTTCAACCTTGGCCCGGTACATTTTTTTCCTATCAAGACCCCTTTTGGCGTATCTTGGCTTCTCTAAGTAGGTGACCTTCCGGGGGGATGCCCCCCAGTATTCGAGGTTGATTGCAAAAGAATCCTTGAATACTTGTTGATTCTTTCTTAGGTAGCATATGGATGTTGCCTTATTAAAAACCTTGCCGGTAAAACCCTTTTTGGGATAAAAACCCGGTCGAAGGAAAAGTGCAACGAGTGCTTTTGAAACCTAAGGCCTTTGAGTTGGAGAGTGCTTTGGCCGTTTCGATCGGATACCTGTACTCAGGTTAGTGTAGAATATAATTGAAAGAGAAAAGATACGGTCATACCTTAGTGTAGAATGTGCCGGTGGTTGTTTCGAGTCTTGATATGTTTCAGTGGCATGTGATGGGGACACGATATGGTCCCCTGCTTTGTTTGGTCGGTGATAGCCGAGAGTGTAGCTTGTTATCGCTATTTTGCTGTTTGCTAATCCTTCGGCTCATTCGAAGGTAGAGGTACCGATGTCGGGGCCACATCATGTACCACGAACATTTCTCTCGCCGCATGATGTACCACGTAGATGGTTTTAATCCCATCCTTTGTCGGGAATTTCATTATTTGACGGAGGGTGGATGGTACTGCTCTCATGCAGTGTATCCATGACCTTCCGAGCAAGGTGTTGTACTTCATGTCTCCTTCGATGATATGGAATTTGGCATTTTGGGTTGTGCCGACCACGTTGACTGGGAAGGTGATTTCCCTTTTCATTGTTTCGCTTGCCATGTTGAATATGTTGAGGACTCAAGAGGCGAGTACGATTTGGTCAAGTAGTCCGAGCTGCTCTACCACCCCTGATAATATTGGCCGAGCTACCTGGATCCACAAGTACACGTTTAATTTGAAATGTATTTACAAGAAAAGAGATTACCAGTGCGCCGTTGTGTGGTTGACATAAGGTCTCGATGTCCTCGTCGCTGAATGTGAGAGCATCTTTGGGTATGTAACCCCGAGTTCGCTTTTCTCTGGTGATGAATATTTTTGTTCTTCTCATCATGGGCTCTTGTGGGGCATCGATGCCTCCCAAGATCATGTGGGTGACATGTTGTGGCTCATTCATCTCATTCTTCTTGGCTGCCTCTCTTTCCCGGAACTGATTTTTGGGTCGGTCGCTGAGGAACTCTCGGAGGTGACCTTTACTGAGTAGTCTGGCTACTTATTCACTGAGCTGGTGGCAATCCTCGGTCCTGTGGCCGTGCGTGTTGTGGAATTCACACACTAAGTTATGATTTATTTGTGAAGGATCTGATTGGACAGGCCTAGGCCACCTGGCGTCTCTGATTTTACTGATGGCGAACACGATGTCCAATACAATGATGTTGAAGTTGTACTTCAACAAGAAAGGTGCCTTCGTCGGCCCTGTGTGCCTATTGAATCCATCTCTGTTAACGAGTCCCCAAGTATTCTGGCCTCGGTCCATTCTTCGATCATTGCGGGGTATGCTACGCCTTGGGACGTTTTTCCTATCTTCGGTGTAGGGCTGGTACCTTTCTTTGTTTGGGTTTGGATCCTTCGCTAGAAGCCTGCTTAGGTATACTGAGCCCAAGGGGACTCCTAGTTGGTCGTCCTTGACCCTAATTTCAATTGATATCGATTGTGAACTTCCGACCAGGTCACGATAGTATATTCAACCAGATTCTATTTCAACTGCTTCGAAGCGACCGAGCTTTGTTCATTCAGACCGTGAGTGAAGGCTTGCACTGCCCAGTCGTCAGATATTGGTGGTAGTTCCATTCGTTCCATTTGAAAGCGAGATACAAACTCTCGCAGCATCTGGTTCTCCCTCTGCTTGATCTTGACGACGTCAGACTTCCTTGTTGCCATTTTTATGTCACCAACATGTGCCTTTATGAAAGAATATGCCAGCATGGCAAACGAGTCAATAGAGTTAGGAGCTAGGTTGTGATACCACATCATGGCCCATTTTGAAAGTGTTTCCCCGAACTTTTTCAGTAAGATGGACTCGATCTCGTCGTCCTTTAGGTCGTTGCCCTTCAGTACACGTGCTCATTGGGGTCCAAGGTTCCGTTATACTTCGGGAGCTTGGACATTCTGAACTTCTTTGGAATGGGTTTTGGGGCCGCTTCCTGTGGGAACGGCTTTTGCACAAACTTCTTCGAGTCTACCTTTTTTAGGATCGGGGGTGCTCCCGAAATTTGGTCGACCCTGGAGTTGTAGGTCTCGACCTTCTTGTCGTTGGCTTCTATGTTCTTCTCACCCGACTCAATCCTCTTTGTGAGGTTCTCGTGCATCTTTATGATGTCGAGGTCGGCTGTTGAACCTTTATTGCTCGATCTCTCTGGTACCCGCTTGGCTGGTGGGACTGTGCCTGGTGCTACCGTGCTGGGAGTTTTCTGGTGACTTTGCAGTTGAGCAATCGCGAGCTGTTGTGCCTGTAACATTTCAAAGATAACGTGAAGGCTAACCTCCCGTTCTCCCCTAGTTGGGGTCTTTTGATCTTCTTGTTGGTCTCCTTGGTGCACGCACCTAATAGTTTGGGAGCTTATATTGACATGTTGGGCGTCGCATGACACTGCGTCCACTAGAATTGGTCCTGGTGCATTCTTAAGGTTTCGTAGTGGTACACTAACACCTGGAACATCAGCACCATTTTCTCTGTTGTTTTCAAGATTGTTGTTCACTGATTCAGACGTTTTGACATGAAATCAAAGATCTTGGGCAAGAAAAAGTGTGAAAGATAACTTGCGTTGTGTAGTAAAATCAACAAAAAAATAATCACTATTATTTTTAGCCCCACGGTGGGAGCCAAAATATTTACCGTGAAATGATAATAACAATTAAATTTGATTTAGTGGTTCTGAAAATACTTGATCTATTTTTATGCTAGTTGTTAGGGCAATAGATGCTAAGTGAATTACTTGGCATCAAGAAAAGAGCTTAAAAATAAAATGTTTACCGGGCCGAATGACTGCCGATTGGGGCCTCGAGCTGTCTTATTCGGGGCCTCGAGGTCGAGTCCGATGTTCGTCGAGAGCGGTTGATAGAGACTAACAGTCAATGACGGCTCTTTATGGCCAATAAAATGCAATAAATGAAGAGCAATAAATGGAACACAATAAATATAGGCAATAAATGGAAGCAATAATATCAAGAGAATATGTTAGAGAGAAGAGCGATGTTCTTGTGTATCTAGTATTGAGCAACAGATGACTACAAAATGACAAGGATCCTCTTTATATATGAGGGAAAATCCCAACATAGTAAAAATACATTTATTATAAAGATATGGAGATGGGACAGCTAGTTAATACCATGATGCAGGCTTAGACTAGCCTGACAGACTTTGTCGGCTGTAGCTATACGCCTTGGGAACTCCCCACTTTCTCTCTGTAACCGTCGGTCCGTACTGCTCCGAGGTCGAGTGTTGATGGCCCTCGAGGGATGAAATTCGACCGTGGTCTTGAGCCTCCGAGATGCGCCTTCGAGGCGTCGTAATGACGATAAATTGGACCCTCCCATTTTTACCGTATATTCTTAGGTTTTTTTAGATTATCTGCCTAATCCTCTTTTATTAGAAATAGTATTTATAATATACTTTAACGTAATTTAGGTTGCTTATATTAGAGCATAATTAAAAGTTTGAAGATGGAGGAGGATAAATTTCCTTCAAAAAGAGCTCAACGTACCTACAATTCCCTCTTATAAATAGTAGTAATATTGAGGCTAGCTCTGACATAAATAAATATATCCACCAATATATACTACAACACAAGTACCATGTATTTAAGTACTTCATCAATAATAATTTGCATTTGGTATCATACAATTGTTTATTCATTCTACGTTTCTCTTTTACTCATCTACCTGTAATTAATTTTATTCGACTGACAAGAAAAAGGAGAAATTTTACGACTTTCAAATTATTTTCTTTACTACATTTCTTAAGTTATACAAATTTCTCAAACTTTTGTACAATGGCAAACCGAATCGCAAAGTACTTATCAAATACCCGTCGAGTTTTCGTCTCTTTTCTATTATTATTTTGAAAACATATAACCTTTTTGTCAGTCAAAGACGAAAATACATCTTGAAAATGACTACAATATGATAGAATTGAGATGCAATTAGGTGAAGACTATATATATACTATCAAGGTTTGTGCGATAGAATAGATAGGCGTGCAGGGGTAAAATTGGGGTAAATATCTACACCGATTTCTCTTACGAGGAAACGAAGAAAGAGCACGGATCCACGAGATTGTAATCGACTTCTAAGACCTTTTGTATTGAGATCCAGGGGAAGCGAACGATGAATCCATCATCGGGTGTAGTAAAGCAACGCACCCCGGGTCAAGTATAAGTTATAGACCTCGGGAGACATTATATACTCGCCCTCAACCGGATATCATTGCGTGAATCTCGCTCGATGTCAAATGTGGATCAACAATGACTAGGAAAGAAAGATTTTTTATTTTATTTTATTTTTTTACCTTTTTTAGACTTATATTAGGACTAAAACTCTCCTACTATATAAAGAAGAGGGTTTTCTTTTTCTTGGACACATTGTAACGCGCAAATAAAAGGAATACAAGTTTATTTTCGGCCTTTTAGCTATTGTTAAAGTTTTTGCTCCTTCGTTCCGTTCTTCTTTCACGACTCGGCTTGAACCGAGGGTCCAACCGGGGACAAGGCCATTGGTCAGTCTAAGTTAAGGCTTGGGCCATAATATTGCAATTGGTTTGAACTTTTATTTCATCTCTAACTTATTTATTTGATATTCTTAATTGTTCGTATTGAATTAAACCACATATCTTTAAATCCGCATACAAATTTAAGTGCAATCCAGTTTTGGGATAAACAGTTTGGCGCCCACTGTGGGGCTAAGGATAATAGTGGTGATTTGATATGAATCTCTATAACACACCCAATTTTATGCTTGTTCTTTGAAGTCTTAATTTCAGGTCAGCCCAAAAATGTCAAACTCTCGGTCTATTCACTTGAGCAGTGACGTTAAGTTTGGCCATTACGGCAAAAATATAATTTGGTGCCAGGTAACGATGTGCCTTCCATAGATCCCAACGGTGTCCCAGTTTTCGACCCGGTCGATGCTAACTCGCAGGTGGCAATCATCATCAATTTGCCAACTGAACCAGAAAATAGTATTCACGGGATACCCCAACTAACAACACGAGAAGCGCCCAAAGGAGAAGGCGATAGGGAAATCCTACGACTAATCTTTGAAATATTGCAGGCTCAACAGGCAGCAATAGCACAGCTGCAGAATAAAGCCACGCCCCCAACAGGGTCGAGCCCGAACGATTCGGGGAAAGCACTCGAAGAGATGAGCAAATTATCAAGAGACCAGGTGGAGTCGTGATGTCACCCAAACTCACACCACAAATATAGGTTGTGAGGCGGTCGAAGCAATAATAAAATCCAACGCAAGTTGGGGTCGAATCCACGGGGAGTTCGATTTTGGATTAGGTATACACCTACTGTAACTGTATGATGTGCCCAAGATTGTGCTTCCACATATTTGGGTATTTCTTTATACTTCTAATGATTATGCTAATGTTTGTAAATGAAAAGCTAAGAGGCAATATTTTTGGTGTTATTATTTTTCAAGTTGATAAAAGGTCGGGCCGTGACTTCCACCTAGGTGGTTACCTAATGGCTTGTAAACTCTAGGGCAACTTTAATTGGTCGGGGTTGTAATATAGAAATCACACGCAATTACCCACTCAATGCCTCTCGTTAGTTAGAATGATTCTGCCCAATTTGGATTTCTCAAGTCCAAATGGGTATTGCACAAAATAAATGATAAATTCTCAAGTCGAGTCTTACTATCTCTAGATTCAACCCTTTAATTGGGATATCAATTTCTTGAGTTCACAATAATTCCTTGTTAGCCAAGTTTTCCTAGACTTAGTCCCTGTTTCTCAAGTAGAGACTAAATTGGTTAAACATGAATCAATGTTTGCAACCATTAATTCTTAATTTCAAGCAAGAACTAGGCTAAATATCACCAACTCAATCACAAAAAAGCCTTAAATCAAACACCCATTAAGTACCCACACAAGGGTTGGGTCACAACCCTAGCTAGAGATTTAGCTACTCATGGAAAATGCAGAAATTAAAGAAAAAATTAAGATAAAATCCATAATAAAAGATTAAGGGAAGAAATCTAATGTTAAAATGCTAATCTAGTACAATGTTACCCAATACAGTAAATAAAAACGGCTCAGGTGCTCCCAATATATAAAACTTTACCTAAAAATAATAAAATATTCTATTTATACTAAGCTGAAAATATCTGATAAAATTGCCCCTGTGGAGGTTGTGCGGCCGGACAATTGTGTGTGTGGTCCATACATTAAGGCCTGGTTTGACAGGTTCCAATTCTGCGGCCGCACAATTCTGGGTTGCTGCCGCACTCCTTCAACTTCTGCGGACCGCAAATTTATGAGTGCGATCGCACTCTTGCTTTTGCGGCCCAACAATTATAGTGCGGTTCGAACTTCTTGATCTTGAGCTTTGGCATTGTGGGACTCCTGCAGACGACATATTTCTGAGTGCGGTCGCACTCTGATTATGCGGGCGCATAAAAATGGTGCGGTCCGTATTTCTTCTTGACCTTAAAATCCTATCTCTCCGAACTTTATGTTTTGCGGCCGCACCAGATTTGTGCGGTCCGCACTTTGCAAAGCACTTCTTGTTAGAGGTTTTCTTCATGATCTATTGTGAGTTTCAGTCTTGTTTTTGTCCTTATCCAAAATTACTCCTTCTAGAATTGATTTTCATCTCTTTAGCTCATGTTCGAACACTTTTGCAATCAAGCACATTTCATTAGTTTTCGGGAATACCTTTAAATAATTTTGGTCTAAAACGAAAGTAAAAGAGCGTAAATAAGTAGTCAAAACCCCTACTTGCCCTTTATGTAAATCATCTCTAACATAAGCTCTCTCAACTTAAAATCATGTACGCATTTTTCGGGATGTAATGAAGGCTTTTGGACCAAGGCAGGACTTGTTGGAATAGAATGATTTCATCTTTCCTTAAGCACTCCATTTTCTCTTTTTGGCTCATTCTTTATCGACTCTTTGAGTCATTTTATTTTTCTTCGAGGGAACTAGAGGGACATAATATCACTCTTTCTTGGCCATGATATTCATTTTCTCCTTCTCTACTTATTACATGCCCTTTCATTCTTGTTTTTTCTTTGAATCCCTTCAATTCTTTACTTTAATCACTTTTTTTGGCATTTTAATTTTTGTTCTTTTCTTCATTTGTTTCTGTAGTGATCCGGCAGGTTATTTTAAGAATTAACACCCCGATCCCCTATTAACTACTTTCCCCGTATTTGTTTCTGCTATTGTGAGTTGCCGGGAGGATTCGATTTTAGTTTCGGAGTGTTTTGGGACACTTAGTCCCTAAATAAGAGCTTAAGCTTTAGAATTTGGACCGTAGTTAGAGAAGTGTAATGATGACCTCGTAATGGAATTCCATCGATTCGGTTAGCTCCTTTGGGTGATTTTGGATTTAGGGGCGTGTTCAGATTGTATTTTGGAGGTCCGTAGCTTATATTGGCTTGAAATGCCGAAAGTTGAATTTTTGAAGTTTCCGGATCGATAGTGAGATTTTGATATCGGGGTCAGAATTTGATTCCGAAAGTTGGAATAGCTTCATGGTATTGAATGTGACTTGTGTGCAAAATTTGGGGTCAATCGGACTTGATTTGGTTGGTTTCGGCATTGGTTGTAGGATTCTTGAAGTTTCAAGTTCTTTAGGTTTGGATTAGAGGGTGATTCATGGTTTTAGCATTGTTTGATGTGATTTGAGGGTTGGACTAAGTTCGTATGATGTTTTAGGAATAGTTGGCATGTTTGGTTGAGGTCCTAGGGGCCTTAGGTGAGTTTCAGATACTCAATGGATTGGAATTTGGATTTAGGCTATTTTTTGAGGTGCTGCTTCTGGTATTTTTTCACCTGCGGTGAGGAGCCCGCATGTGCGGCCCGCAGATGCGAGAAAGTTGGTCGTAGGTGCGATTTGGGCACTATTGGCCAACGATCGCATATGCGGTTATAGGGCCGCAGAAGCGGACCGCATCTGCGGAGAAAGGAGCCAGGTGCGGTTTTTGGGCATTTAATGAAAATCCGCAGGTGCGGAGTAGGAGCCGCAGGAGCGCGACCGCAGGTACGGTCAACCCCTCGTAGAAGCAGATTTCCCTGTGCAGAAAAAGAGAAAATCGAGGGTTTAGTTCATAACTTGGAAAATCGAATTGAAGCTCGGTAGATGGTGATTTCTGGAGAGATTTTGAAGGAGGAAGATTGGCTAATGAATTTTAACTCTAATTTGGTTCTAATACATTAATCTATTATTTGTTTTATCATTTAATTTCGGGATTTGGATGAAAAAGTGGGGAAAGGTTGAGAAAAGCTCATAGGCCTAATTTTGGGATTTTGATCGAGGTTTTGGTATTGGATTTGAGTAATTTTGGTACGGTTAGACTCGTGAGTGAATGAGTGTTCATAATTTGTGATTTTTACCCAATTTTGAGATGTGGACACAGGGAGGATATTTGGGCATTTTTCTATTTTCGTACCTTAGCTTCGATTTACTTTAACTAAATTCTTTGTATGTAGTTATGTTTACATTATGAAATTTATTTGATTAGATTTGGGCCACTCGGAGTTCGATACTCGTGGCAAGAGCGTGGTTTCAGATTGATTTTGAGCTGATTCGAGGTAAGTGGCTTGCCTAACCATGTTTGTGGTAACTACCCTTAGGATTTTGGTACTCTTGTTATATGAGTGGCGTGTACATGAGGTGACGAGTGCGCACACGTGCTAATTGTGAAAAAACCCTATTTTGATTAAGTAAATATATGTATTTTTCTTGTAATAGAGCAATACCTGTAATTGAAACCTCCTGTTTAGCTTAGGAAAAGCATGCTTATGTGATTTAATTGTCTTACCTGCTTCAACTTCTTACTTATGCTCTGTGCAACATGTCTAGAGTAGAATTTCCTGTTTAATTCTCGAATAGAATTGTAAATTCTTTCTTGAGACTGTTGTGTGTTTACTTTGGGACTAAGGGTCGATTTCCCGGGATATCCCCCTGCATGTTTATTTTGGGACTATGGATCGGTATTCCGGGTGATCCCCCCTGCACTTTTACATTTGGGACTATGGGACGACACCTGGGAGATTCCCCTGTATTGGATGTTCACTTTGGGACTATGGATTGGTGTTCCGGGAGTTTCCCCTGCATATTTATGATTCGGACTATGGGATGATATTCCGGGAGATCCTATGTACATTTACGTTTGGGACTATGAGATGATATCCCAGGAGATCCTCTGTACATTTACGTTTGGGAGTACAGGATGATATCCCCTATTTCTATCTCTGTATACTGAGTATATTCTGTGTGTGATTTTACTCATTATCGACTGTTAGTGCTTTTAATTATACTGTCGAGTATATATATATATATATATAGACACACACACACACACACACACACACACACTAGAGCCCTAACCTTCCTCGTCACTACCCGACCGAGGTTATACTTGGCACTTACTGAGTATCGTTGTGGTGTACTCATGCCCTTTTCTGCACATTTTTTTGTGTGCTGATCCAGGTTCTTCTACTAAGCCATTCTATCCGTAAGGCGGGCGACATTTGAGACTTCAAGGTATATCTGCCGTGTCCGCAGACTTAGAAGTTCCTCTCTATTCTTCCCTTCGGCTTTAGACTTCATGTATTTTTGTTTGATTAGACATTTTTGGAGTGAGAACACTATATAGTATCTATAGCTTATGATTTCATGAGATTCCGGGTTTTGGGAGTTGATTTGATTTTGAGAGTGAGTATTTGTATATGCCGAGCGACATCTTAAATACTTTTATTATGTTTTATCCGCAATTTTTTCTAGTTTTGTATTTCATTTCCTTTTTCCGCAATTTGTTAGGCTTACCTAGTCGTAGAGACTAAGTGCCATCACGACAGTTCATGGAGGGAAAACTTGGGTCATGAAAAGTTGGTATCAGAGCTCTAGGTTCATAGGAGTCATGAATCACAAGCTGGTTTATTAGAGTCTTGCGGATCGGTATGGAGACGTCTATACTTATCCATGAGAGGCTATGTAACTATTAGGAAAATTACACTTCATTTGATTTCCTTGTCCTGCGAGATTTCTGATATCGACATTTTAAATTTCTGTCTTCTATTCACTCACAGATGATGAAGACACGTGCTACCTGAGATGACCAGGCACCCGGGGTAGAGGCCGAGGATACATACATGGTGCAGCCAGAGCACCTACGCGAGCTGGTACTGAGGATCCACTAGCAGCTCCAGCCGGAGCCCAGCCACCTGATACGCCTACCTCTACTACTATTCTAGCTCTTCAGGAGACCCTTGCACAGTTCGTGAGCATGTACACCACTCTAGCTCAGGTAGGGTTGATTCCCCTTGCTATAGCCACATCTCAGGCCGGGGGAGGAGCACAGACTCCCTCCGCCTGCACTCCTAAGTAGCAGGTCCATGTTGATCAAATCCAGAGGTTTTACCGATACCATATTTAGCCCAGTTTAGCCGAGGACAGGGCAACAATTTTAGAGAATGAGCAGCGGAGGCTTGAGAGGTTCAAGAAGTACAATCCTCCTACATTCGATGGGTTAGAATCGGATAATGCTCTGGGATTTCTGGAGGAGTGCTACCATATCCTCCGTACTATGGGTATATCGGGATTGAGTGGGGTTTCTTTCACTGCCTTCCAGCTTCGAGGAGAAGCCTATCAGTGGTGGTGTACTTTTCAGTTGGACAGTCCAGTTGAGGCAGCATCCCTTTCATGGACCCAGTTTTTAGATATGTTTTTAAGGGAGTATGTTCCTCAGAGCCTCAGGGACACATGACACACAGAGTATGAGCATTTGCGCCAGGGTACTATGACTGTGTCGCAGTATGCTATCCGTTTCACTTACTTGGCTAGGCATAAACTAGCCTTGGTTGCTACAGTTCGTGAGGGAGTTTGACGCTTTATTGAGGGGATCATTCCCAACATTAGGTCTAGAATGGCTCGGGATTTAGAGATAGATATTTCTTAGCAGTAGGTGGTGCACATTGCTAGGAGAGTAGAGGGTATGCATGCTCAGGATTGGGAGGAAAGGGAGGCCAAGAGTTCTCGAGAGTCGGGCCATTATTCTGGTGCCCGTGCCCCAGCTACAATTCGTCATGGTAGGGGTTATATGAGTCGCCCCGTTAATTCAACTCTTCCAACAACCAGTGGTATTCTAGCTCCTCCTAGACCTCAGAAGCCTTATTACGCACATCCAGTATCTAGTGCACCTCCTGCATGGGGTGTTTTCAGTGGTCAGTCCAGCAAACCTGGCCCGAGCCAGTCACAGCTGCCACATTCTCCCAAAGCTTGTTTTGAGTGTGGCGAAATGGCATATGGTGAGGGATTGCCCCAGACTTAGGAGGGGTGCACCACCACAGACTTCTCAGCCACAGTGTGCTCCGCAGAGTTCCCAGGCTATGATCACAGCACCAGTTGCTGTCCCACCTGTCTAGCCATCTAGAGGTGGAGGTCGGGGAGGTAGAGGTCGCCCTAGAGAGAGGAGGCCAGGCTAGATATTATTCCCTTCCTGCATGTATTGAGCTTGTCGCCTCTAATTCTGTCATCATAGGTATTGTCCTAGTTGTCATAGAGATGCATCGGTTTTATAGGATCTAGGCTCTACTTATTCTTATGTGTCCTCTTATTTTGCCCCGTATTTGGGTGTATATCAAGGTTCTTTGAGTTCCCTTATTTATGTTTATACTCCTGTGGGAGATTCTCTTGTTGTGGACCATATTTATCGATCATGTTTGATTGCTCTTAGTAGTTTTGATAATAGAGTCAATTTATTATTGCTCTGCATGGTAGATTTTGATGTTATCTTAGGCATGGACTGGTTGTCGCCCCATTACACTATTCTTTATTTTCACACCAAAATTGTGTCGCTGGCTATGCTAGGTGTACCGCGAGTATAGTGGAGAGGTACTTTAGATCACATTCCCAGTAGAGTTATTTCCTTTCCTAAAGCTCAACAAATGGTTGAGAAGGGGCGTGACTCGTATCTAGCTTATGTGAGAAATGCTAGTATTGATACCCCTATAGTTGATTTAGTCTAGTAGTACGGGATTTCCCTGATGTGTTTCTAGCTGATCTTTTGGGTATGCCAACCGACAAAGATACTGATTTCGACATTGATTTTTTGTCGGGCATTCAGCCCATTTCTATTCCTCTATATCGTATGGCCCCTCCTGAGTTGCAAGATCAGCTACAGGAATTGCTTGATAAGGGTTTTATTTGGCCCAATGTATCACCTTGGGGTGATCTTATCTTGTTTCTGAATAAAAAAGATGGTTCTATGCATTTGTGAGTTGATTATCGCCAGTTGAACAATGTTATAGTGAATAACCGGTATCATTTGCCTTATATCGATGATTTGTTTGACCAGTTACAGGGTGCTCGAGTGTTTTCTAAGATTGACTTACGTTCAGGTTACCATCTATTAAAGATTTGGGAGCCAGATATCCCAAAGACTGCCTTGCAAACTCGGTATAGTCATTACGAGTTCCTTGTTATGTCATTGGGCTGACCAATGCCTCGGCAGCCTTTATGCATTTGATGCACAGCGTGTTCTGGCCATATCTTGACTCGTTCTTCATTGTCTTTATTGATGATATATTGGTATACTCCCGGAGTCGGGAAGATAATAAGCAGCACCTGAGGACAGTGCTTTAGACTTTGAGAGAAAAGAAATTATATGCAAAGTTCTTGAAATGTGAGTTTTGGTTGGATTCCGTGGCATTCTTGGGTCATGTGGTATCAAGTAAGGGGATAAAGGTGGATCCGAAGAAAGTGGAAGCAGTACAGAGTTGGCCCAGACCATCCTCAACTACAGAGATCCGCATTTTTCTTGGCTTGGTGAGTTATTACCATCAATTTGTTAAGGGATTTTCATCTATTGCAGTACCTATGACCAGGCTGACCTAGAATGGTGCTCCGTTCCAGTGGACAGAAGAGTGTGAGGAGAGCTTCCAGAAGCTCAAGATAGCTTTGACTACAACCCCAATATTGATATTGCCTACAGGTTCGGGGTCTTATACTGTCTATTGTGATGACTTGAGGATTGTCCTTAGAGTGGTATTGATGCAGGATGGTAGGGTGATTTCCTAGGCGTCCAGACAATTAAAGGTACATGAGAAGAATTATCATGTCCATGATCTCGAGTTAACTGCTATTATTCAGACATTGAAGATCTAGCGTCATTATTTGTATGGTGTTCCTTGTGAGATTTATACTGATCACCAGATTTTACAGCATTTGTTCAAGTATAAGGATCTTAATTTGCGCCAGAGGAGATAGTTTGAGCTACTGAAGGACTATGATATCACTATCTTGTATCGCCCAAGCAAGTCCAATGTGATGGCCGATGCTTTGAGTCACCGGGTGGAGAGTTTGGAGAGTTTGGCTTATTTACCAGCAGCGGAGAAGCCCATGACGATGGATGTTCAGGCCTTAGCTAGCCAGTTTGTGAGATTGGTTCTTTTGGAGCCCAGTCGGGTTCTAGCCTGCATGATTTCTCGGTCTTCCTTGTTTGATCGTATCAGAGAGTGTCAGTATGATAACCCTCATTTGCTCATCCTCAAGGACAAGGTTCTGCATGGTGATGCCAGAGATGTGACCATTGGTGATGACGGGGTATTGAGTATGCAAGGTCGGATATGTGTACCCAATGTTGATGGGCTACGGGAGTTGATTCTAGATGAGGCCCATAGTTCATGGTATTCCATCCATCCGGGTGCCACGAAGATGTATCAGGATTTGAGACAGCATATTGGTGGTGGCATATGAAGAAAGATATAGTTGGGTTTGTAGCTCGGTGCCTCAATTGTCAGAAGGTAAAGTATGATCCCCAGAGGCTGGGTGGTTTGCTTCAGTAGATAGAGATTCCGGAGTGGAAGTGGGAGCGAATCACCATGAAATTCGTAGTTGGACTCCCACAGAATTTGAGGAAGTTCGATTCCATTTGGGTAATTGTGGATCGGTTGACCAAGTCCGCACATTTCTATGTGTACTACCTATTCTTCGGAGCAGTTGGTGAAGATTTATATGCGGGACATTGTTCGTATGCATGGTATTCCAGTTTCTATCATTTCAGATAGAGCTACTCAGTTCACATCACAGTTTTGGAGGCCGTACAACTTGAGTTAGGTACTCGGGTGGAGTTGAGCACATCATTTCACCCCAGATGGACGGACAGTTCGAGCACACTATTTAGATTCTTGAGGATATGCTCTGTGCGTGATGATGGAGTTTGGAGGTTCTTAGGATTAGTTCTTGCCACTGGCGGAGTTTGCCTACAACAAGACTTATCAGTCCAGTATTCAGATGGCACCGTATGAAGCTTTGTATGGTAGGCGGTGTAGATCCCCGGTGGATTGGTTTGAGACGAGTCAGGATAGATTATTGAACACAGGCTTCGCTCAGGATGCCTTAGATAAGGTTAAGTTAATTCATGATAGACTCTATACAGCTTAGTCCAGACAGAAGAGTTACGCGGACCAGAAGTTTCTTGATGTGTCCTATATGGTTGGAGAGCAGGATATGCACAGCTGTTACCCTAATCTTTTCACTACTTCAGGTATGTCTCTATGCTCGTTCGAGTACGAACAAATGTTCTAAGAGGGGGATGATGTAACGACCCGACCGATTATTTTTAGAATTAACGCCCCGATCTCCTATTAACTCCTTTCCCCGTGTTTGTTTCTGCTATTGTGAGTTGCTGGGAGGATTCATTCTGAGTTTCGGAGTGTTTTGGGAGACTTAGTCCCTAAATGAGAGCTTAAGCTTTAGAATTTAGACCGTAGTCGGAGAAGTGTGAAGACAACTTTAGAATGGAATTCTGTTGATTCCGTTAGCTTTATTGGATGATTTTGGGCTTAGGGGCATGTTCGGATTGTGTTTTGGAGGTCCGTAGCTTATTTAGGCTTAAAATGTCGAAAGTTGAATTTTTGAAGTTTCCGGATCGTAGTGAGATTTTGATATCAGGGCCAGAATCCGATTCCAAAAGTTGCAATAGATCTATGGTGTTGAATGTGACTTATGTGCAAAATTTGGGGTTAATTGGACTTGGTTTGGTTGGTTTCGACATCGGTTGTAGGATTCTTGAAGTTTCAAGTTCTTTAGGTTTGGATTGGAGGGTGATTTATGGTTTTAGCGTTGTTTGATGTGATTTGAGGGTTGGACTAAGTTCGTATGATGTTTTAGGAATGGTTGGCATGTTTCAAACTCATTTTTATCACTTTCAAACTCCTCTTCTCTCCCTCAAACTTATGTTTTTTCCAATTGATTCTCAAGAATACTAAGGAAAGATTGGGTGCCAAGAGAGGATCATTACAAAACGGATAAAGGCTTGTAATGTGGTTGTTGAAAGAAAAAAGGCTTAGGCTCAAATGGGTTGACCAGGGATATCACATTGGTAGGCGATGGAAGATTTCAAATTGGATCAAGGAGAGCCTACAATCATTTCTCAATCCAAGCTACACGTAGAATTTCGCCTAGAAAAATATTCGGGCAAGTTCTAGACTATTAGCATGGGTACTTGGACTTGCAATTCAATATATCACATCTCACGCTGCTAGATTACTAAAGAGAATAGAGTCGAGGGCCCATAACAACACTGGTTAAGATTGAGAATCACAAATGACTTGACTGAACCACTCGATGACTGTTTAAGTCAACACAAGAGTCAAAAGGTCACAACTAGAGCTATTTTCTGCCAACAACTTTGTTTTTAACCATAAGGCCATAGATAAATGTGTTGGTACCAAGTGAGTCCTGCTTGAGACCCTTTTATTCATAACTACTATTTTTTCCTAAACATAAAAAAAACCAGACTCAATTTATTAAGAAGATTGCAATGTCATGCATCGTTGGGAAGAGCCACCCGGTTCACACAAAACCCACCTTTGGAAAGAACCATGGCATTAAGAAAACTAAAGGCTTATTATTCTCTCAAATGAAAAAGAAGCTAACAAATCAAAAATAAGCTACTAAAGCAAATAATAAGTTATACTACTAAGAAAAACAACTAAAGAAGCTATGAAATGAGCTACGGAAAATAAGACATTGAATATACAAACCAAAAGGAAATGAATATATGCATCAAATGAAAGGGAAGAATATATACATAACCAAAGAGAAAATAATGATAAATGAAAAAAATAGTATAAGAGTTATTACATGCCAAATTTCAATATCAAATCAATCAAAATAGACCACCCCCTGAATACAAAAAAGCATTGTCCTCAATGCTTAATACAAATAAGAACAAGGAAAAGTAGAGAGTTAATAGAACTCCCTATGTGGTCTCAGTCTGTATGGCATCCTCAGCACCCCCGGTCTCCTCTAACTGTATCTCATCATCATATGGCTGAGGGATAACAGGGTTGGAGAGCATATGGAGCATCTCCTCAGTGGTGTGGGCAGTAAGGTTTGTCTTTTCAGACAGCCGACTGCTATCTGTGATGCCTCGGATACTTCTGGTGCTGCTAGGGCTGCTGGTGTTATCTCCATAAGCAGATCAAGTGGTAGATCTCCTGTAGATGATATCTTGGAAACCTCTTTTCTCAACCTATCCATTGACTTCTTCGATGCATGAGACTTTCGCATCTTCTTAACCTGTTTTCCCAAATCCTCAATAGCTTTCTCGTATGCCACAACTGTAGCCATGATAGTCTTTTGGTTATCCAGAGTATTATTCAATATTTCCTCCACTGACGGAGGTACCTGTGTGCTGTTGGGGCCAAACACTGTGCTACAACAAACACTGGATATGTCAGATAACTTTGAAGTAGCTGCCTGTATCCAGTTGTTGAGACTCGCCAATTTTTGGGAGACTCGCAGCGCAGTCTGTTGATAAGTGGATGAGGCTAGCACTGATAATGAAAATGATGGTATAGAAGAATAAGTGGCATGTCTGTTGTCCCGATGGAAGGACCCGCTGTTGTGGAAGGCATTGCATCTTTGGAAGGCTCAACAACTGAATTAGTAACAACTATCGTTGGCTCCTCGAACTTGCCAGCAGAGGTAGTTCCCTTACCCTTGAACTTCGGGTTGTCAGCACCCTGGAGGTGGTACCATGAGAAAGACTTCTTGGCTTTACTTTTATATCATATTTCCTCGGCTACACCTTTTGATCATTGAAATATTCTGTGAGGAAGTTTAGGTACGGATATGATCTTTCATCTTTTTGGACAGCTAAAGTGATGTTAGTGGACATGATGGCACCCACATTGATCGGGTACCTAGCTATAATTGAAGCCACCAGGATTGCTCGGGGAAGTGGGAGGTTGTTCTCATTTAAGCATGGATCAATACGACTATATATGAAGGTTTGCCATACTTTTGCCTCAAAATTTAGGGTGGCCCGGACTATGGGAACCCCTGCTGTGAGCCACGGGGGTGGTGGTCCTCAAGCAAAAAAATCTCAGCTAGCCACGGGCGAGCTGCATTGCCCATAGCAAGCTTTTCCAAATATTGGACTGTCGCCGCTTCTTCAAAGCCTACGTATGTGTTTAAAGCGCAGGAGTCGAATCTTACATTCAGGTTCCTCATCTTTGTTATCTTTGTACCCTTGTTTATGTGAGCCACATTGGCATAAAATTCTTTAACCAATCCTTATTTTCCATTTCTTGTAGTCACGGCCATAGCATGTCCCGTGCAATTTCTGCCCTTCGGGTTCACCACCGTATCACTTGGTAGTGCCCCCTTAGGAAGAGTGTTCAAATCTTGCGAGATTTGGCCTAATTGAACTTTCAAATTTTGAATAGAAGTGTTGTGTGATGCTAGTTGAGCATCAGAGTTGGCATTTTTCTTCATCATATGTTTAAACATGTTCTCAATTCTACCCATCTCATTGTTAGAAGAGTTCGAACCTTGAGAATGATAGGGAGGTGGATTTCTTGGTTGTTGAAACATTGGGGGCCTTTGGAAACCTGACCCCCGGTTGTTGTTGTTATTGTTCCACCCTCCTTGGTTGTTACCTCCCCAATAGCATTGATTATTGCAACTCCAATTGCCTTGAATCGTTTGACTATTCCAATTTCCCTAATTTCCTTGATTATTCCAACCACCTTGATTGCTTGAATTCCAATTTCTTTGTCGTCTCCATTGTTGTTGATTTTGTCCTTGAGCATTGTTTCTTTGGACTTGATAATTGTTGACATATTGCACTTCTTCTTCTTGCTCATTGAACGAATCACCCTGGTCATACCCACTATCATCTTGCATGAATTGTTCCGGATGGATTTGCATTTGTTGACCTTTTTGTGATCTCTTGTTTATCATCATATTCACACCTTTTATCGCATTCACTTGTTTCGGCCCTTGAACTTGTTGAAGCCGAGATTTGGCCAATTGATTCATTGTAGTTGTCAACTTGGCAATAGCTTACCCATGATCATGTAGTTTCTTGTATAGGTAAATGACATTTGGGTCACCTTGAAGAACATTGGCTCTACTTTGCCATGCCGACGAGGTATCTGCCATCTCATCCAAAATTTCACAAGCTTCGGCATAAGGCGTGTTCATGAAGTTCCAACCGGCGAGTTGATTTACCACACATTGATTTATTCTGTTGACCTCCCTGTAGAAGGTTTGTTGGATCATGGCCTTGGCCATATCATTATTCGGGCACTCTTTAACCATGGTACGATATCTTTTCCAAATCTCGTGCAATGGCTCCTTGGATTCTTGCTTGAACGCAAGAATCTCATCCTCAAGTGTCGCCATATGCCACGGAGAGAAGAATTTGGAAATGAATTTTTCCGCCAACCCATCCCATGTATGGATGGAATGATTGGGAAATATATATAACTAGTCCAATTTCTTTCCCTGTAGAGAAAAGGGAAATACCCTAAACCACAACACGTCCTCGAAGATATTGGTTTGCTTTCTCCCCCAACAAGTATCAGCGAACCCTTTGAGATGCTTGTAAGCATTTTGACTTGGATGCCCAGTGAAGAATCCCCGTTGCTCAAGTAGTGTTAGCATCACATTGGTTATTTTGAAGTTGTCCGCCCTAATGTGGGGAGGGACTATATCACTTGCATAACCCTCGTTCAGCAACACCCAGTGACCTGCCGCTTTTGGTAGAGATGGGGGAGGGACGAGAACATTATTATGAGGCAGTCAGCCTTGCCTATTTCCTTGAGCTTCAAAAGGGAACTCATCAATGTGTTGATTATCCACGTCCTCCCCCATTGGCAAATTTTCGATGGGATCGTTGTTAAGAGCCATTCTAGTACCTAAAATCAATTTAAAATACAAAGTTAGTAACTCGGAAGGAAAAGAAGACAAATCACACAAAATCTTAAATATATAGCTAAATCTGTTTTACTCTCTGACAACGACACCAAAATTGATGTCGCCAAAACTCACACCACAAATATAGGTTGTGCGGCAGTTGAAGCAATAATAAAAATCCAACGCAAGTCGGGGTCGAATCCACAGGGAGTTAGATTTTGGATTAGGTATACACCTATTATGACTGTATGATGTGCCTAATATTGCACTTCCACATATTTGATTGTTTCTTTCTACTTCTAATGATTATGCTAATGTTTGCAAATGAAAAGCTAAGAGACAATATTTTTGGTGTTGTTGTTTTTCAAGTTGATAAAAGGTCCAGGGTCGTGACTTCCACCTAGGTGGTTACCTAATGGGTTGTTGTGACGACCCGACCCATCGTCTCATGTAATTCCATCCCGTTTTCCCCGTTATACTCTTATTCATGTTTCAATATGTGTACTTGGTGAATTTGGGTCAATTCGGATCGAGTTTGGTAGGAAATGGGATAATTAGTCTCTTTAATAAAGGAATAGTTTGAAAAAGTCAACCGGATGTTGACTTGTGAGTTAGAGGGCTCAGAATTGATTTCCGGTGGTTCGGTTAGCTTCAGGAGATGATTTGTGACTTAGGAGTGCGATCGGAATTGAATTTGGAGGTCCGGTGTAGAATTAGGCTTGAATTGGCGAAGTTTGAATTTTGGCGAATTCCGGTTGATAGGTGAGATTTTGATCCAAGGGTCGGAATGGAATTCCGAGAGTTGCAATAGCTTCGTTAGGTGATTTTGGATATGTCTGCAAATTTTCAGGTCATTCGGACGTCGTTTGGTTGGGTTTTTGATTGAATGAGAATTTTGAAAGTTTTAGTTTAACTTAGGCTTGAATCCGTCGCGATTTGATGATTTTTGTGTTGATGGACGTGTTTTGACGATTG
>MU759374.1:4798-17148 GCA_026770625.1 Nicotiana glauca | reverse complement strand
GAGAGTTGCAATAGCTTCGTTAGGTGATTTTGGATATGTCTGCAAATTTTCAGGTCATTCGGACGTCGTTTGGTTGGGTTTTTGATTGAATGAGAATTTTGAAAGTTTTAGTTTAACTTAGGCTTGAATCCATCGTGATTTGATGATTTTTGTGTTGATGGACGTGTTTTGACGATTGGAACAAGTTCGTATGATGTTTTGGAGTAGGTTGGTGTTTTTGGTTGATGTCCCGGGGGCCTCGGGGTGATTTCTGGTGATCAAACGGACTATTTTGGTTTTGGGAGATAGCAAATTTTCTGCTGAAGTGTTGCAGAAACTTTGTTCATCGCGTTCACGTGAGGTGTAACGCGAACGCGTAGAGTAATTTGGAGGCCTGGAATATTAGCCTTCGCGTTCGTGAAGGGGAAGTCGCGTTCGCGAAGCTATGGGATTTAATTGATCGCGTTCGCGTGAAGAGCATCGCGTTCGCATAGGTCTGGGAAGTGGACCATCGCGTTCACGATGGAGGTGCCGCGTTCGCGTAGGTTATTTTTGATTTTTAAAAGTTTGGTCTTCGTGTTTGCGTGGGTGTTGTCGCGAACGCGATGAAGGAATTCCAGGCCTGGACAGAATGTTTAAGGACATTTCATCCGCGGACTAATTCATTTCTTTCACCATTTTTGGGCATCTTGTGAGCTTTTGGCGAGGGATTAAGAGGGTTTCTACTAGGAATCGATTGGAGGTAAGTTTTATGAGTTAAATACATGATTTTATTGAAGAATCATCCTTGAAATTCATGAGATTATGGCTAAATTATAAGAAATTAGGGCTTGAAGTAAATATTATAAATTTGGGGTTTGAGGGGCCATTTGTGGTCCGATTTGGGAGTTCTTGGTATGTACGGACTCGTGCTGAGATGAGGATTCCGGAAATGTGAATTTCATAATTTTTTTAGATGTGGGCTCGGGGCTCGGGTTTTGCCAACTTCGTGTTTTTGGGTGTTTTTTTGAGTTCTTTCAATTGGGTTATGTCCCATTAGCTTATCATAAATTATTCGTTGTGGTTTTGACCAGATTCTACGCACGAGGAGGCTAATTTGAGAGGAAAGGGCATATCAAGCTAGACTTCGACCGTCTTGAGGTGAGTAATGATTTTAAATGATGCCCTAAGGGTTTGAAACCCCGAATTGCACAACATACTGCTATGTTGAGATGAGACACGCGTAGTATGACTAGCGCGGGGTCATTTACTATTGGGGATTGCGACTTGGTCCATCCCAGTTGATATTTTACCGCGTATTTGATAAAGATTTACTGTTTTTCACCATGATTTGGGCTTATTGCCATATTTGTGCTCCGTGCCAATTGCTTGAAATCTTTTGTGGATTTACATCACTTTTTTCCTCACTAATTGAAATATTATTTGAACTCAGTCCAATTGAATTATACTATTTCATGAGCTCAGCTACATTTATACTCAACTTGAGATTTAAATGATATTTATAATGTTGTTTAAGCTGAGCACCATTGTTTTACTGATGCCCAAGGGGCTTATGATTATTTTTCTGGACTGATTGAGGCCGAGGGCCATATGAGAGGATATATTGAGTGATGTGAGAAGGCTTCCAGGCCTCGAGTGTTATATGAGGAGGCTTTCAGGCCTCGAGTGTGATGTGTGAAGGCTTTAAGGCCTATTGATATTGCGCTTGGACTGTAGGAGCCCTTCTGGAGTCTGTACACACCCCCCAGTGAGCGCAGGGTACCCAGGTGAGTTGGGAGTGAGCCCCAGAGGCTGATGTTGTGTGATGGTGAGTTAGGAGTGAGCCCGTGGGGCTGATACTGTGCTAAGGAATCGATATTAAGCCCGAGGGGCGAGTTTTTGGTTATTCGTTACTTGTTGAAATTAATTGTCTACACTATTTTCAAAGAGAGTTATCTGTTACTCCACGGATTAATTGTATAATTGATTTTACTGCTTGAAATAGCGCCATTTGTGCCTTTATGGGATTTTATGCTTTTAGTCGTTATTTATTTTTATTACTTACTGAGTTGGAGTACTCACTTTACTCCCTGCACCTTGTGTGCAGATACAGGGATCCAGAAGGCATAGCTGAGTTTGTTGCTGCTGCCTAGTTCATCTGTCAGAGTCATCGAGGTAGCTGCCTGGCGTCCGCAGGACTCGATTTCTCCTCTTATCTTTCTTTACTTCCGCATCTAGACTTTCATATGTATAGGATGTTGCTCTGTTGTATCTAGAGGCTCTGACTCGTGACGCCAGATCTGATATGGGTTGTTTTGGATATTATTACGATTTCCGCACAGTTGTTATTACTATCAGACTGAGATTTTCCTTATTCGATGTTTTCAAATTTAATAACTGATAAGGAGCTTTGTAAACTTGGGATGAGAATGTTCTAAAGGTCGGGCTTGCCTAACAAGGTGTTGGGCACCATCACGACTGGGGTTTGGGGTCGTGACATTTGTAAACTCTATGGCAAGTTTGATTGGTCAGAGTTGTAATATAGCAATCATACACAATTACCCAATCAATACCTCTCGGTAGTTAGAGTGGTTTTGCCCAATTTGGCTTTCTCAAGTCCAAATGGGTATTGCACAAAACAAGTGATAAATGTTCAAGTCGGGTCTTACTATCTCTAGATTCAATCTTGAGTTCATCTCAATTTCTTGTTAGCCAAGTTTTCCTAGACTTAGTCCATCTTTCTCAAGCAGAAACTAAGTCAATTAGGCTTGAATCAATGTTTGCAACCATTAATTCTTAATTTTTGTGATGTCTTGGCCAGTCGTCTTAAGAATTTACACCCCAATTCCCTATTAACTGCTTTCCCTAAGTTTAATTCTGCTAATTTAATTTGCCGGTATGTTCGATTTTGAGTTTCAGAGAGTTTTGGGACACTTAGTCCCTAAATGAGAGCTTTAGTGTTAGAAAGTTGACCGTAGTTAGAACAGAGTGAAGATGACCCCGGAATGGAAATTCGATGGTCCAGTTAGCTCTATTGGGTGATTTTGGTGTTAGGAGCATGTTCAGATAGTGTTTTGGAGGTCCGTAGCTAATTTAGGCTTGAAATATCGAAAGTAAAAATTTTGGAAATTTCCGGTTCGATAGTGAGATTTTGATCTGAGGGTCGGAATGGAATTTTGAGAGTTGTAGAAGTTCCGTTGTGTCATTTGGGATTTGAGTACAAAATTTCAGGTCATTCGGACGTGGCTTGGTTTGGTTTTTGATCAAAAGCGGAATTTGGAAGATTTTTGAAACTTAGGTTTGAATGATGTTGTTTGAAGTGTTTTGAAGATTGGTACAAGTTTGAATATGGTTTTAAGATATGTTGATGCCTTTGGTTGAGGTCTCGGGGGCCTCGGGATGAATTCAGATGGTTAACGGAGGAAATTCTGGAGTTGAAGTTGTGCAGCAGCTGTTCTTATAGTATTTTTTTATCTGCGGTTTGGGAACCGCAGATGCAGAGCCGCAGAAGTGGAGTAGAGGAAAGCAGAAGCGAATTTTGGCTTTTCCTTTAGAAACCGTAGATGTGGTATATTTACCACAGAAACGGGACGGCAGATGCAACATTTGTTCTACACAAGTGGGACCGTATCAGCACCGTAGAAGCGGAAATTGCTGGGTATTATTTTAAAAGAGGTTCCGCGACTTGGGGGTTTATTTCCACCATTTGTAATCATGTTTTGGAGCTCTTTGAAGGGGATAGTAGAAGGATTCAAGGGGAAACGCTTGGAGGTAAGATTCTTGGTCTTAAAACTCGTTTCTAATGTGAAATCTACCTAGTAAATCATGGAATCTTGACCAACAATTGAAGAACTAGGGCTTGGGATTTAAGAGACTTTAAATGAGAATTTGAGGGGTCAATTGAACTCCGATTTTAGTGTTCCTATTATGAATTTTACCTAATTTTGCGTATTAGCTTAGAATTTAATTGTGGAATCAGTTACTTGAGGTGTTATTTACAATATGCAATTGAATTGAATTGATTTGGACCATTTGGAGTCGGATACTCGGGGCAAAAGCGTAGTTTCGAGTTGATTTTGAGCCGGTTCGAGGTAAGTGGCCTGTCTAACCTTGTGTGGGGGACCTTCTCCTTAGGATTGATATATTCGGTAATTGTAATGCCTTGTACGTGAGCTGACGAGTGCGTACTTGTGCGAATCATTGGAAATCCGATTTTTCTTTAAAGAACTTATTAGTATGTTCCTTCTCTTGCATTTATTACTTGTACCAGTAAGCCTGTTGTTAGCTTAAGAAAGCATGTCTAAGTTATTTTAGTTCTTTAGTTGTTCAATCTAGTTACCTGGACTCAGTGCAGCATGTTAGGCTAGAATTACTTGTTAGCTTAATATGAAATTTCCCTTCTCTAAATATTCTCTTGCTGTTGCTGTGTATTTACATTGGGACTACAGATGAGGGATTCCGGTAGCTCTCCCCCTTGTCTGTTTACTTGGGGACTGCGGGTTAGAGTCCCGATAGATCCTCCTGCACATTTACTTTGGGACTGCGGGTTAGATTCTCGATAGATCCCCTTGCACATTTACTTTGCGACTACGGGTTAGATTTACGATAGATCCCCCTGCACAGTTATATGGAACTACGGGAATGTACCCGGTAGATTCCCCCAGTACTGGGTATTTTTATTTGGGGACAACGAATTGAGATTTTCGGTAGATCCCCCGCGCATTGATAATTGGACTACGGGACGGGATCCTAGGAGATCTTTCGGACATATATCTATAGACTACGGGACGATGTCCCGGTAGATCCACTGGATAGTTGTGATTGGGACCTCAGGACGATATCCTGGAAGGTGCCCCGATTGTTATCTCTGTGTTGAGTTGTATTTCCTCCTGTTGTTTGTTTGTATCTGTTCTAGCTATTGCTGTTCTTTAAATTCGAAGTTATTTCCTACTGTTGCACTTATTTATACTACTTTATTTACACTGTTAACCCTTACATCTTATTTGATCTCAGTAGGGCCCTGACCTTCCTCGTCACTACCCAACCAAGGTTAGGCTTGGCACTTACTGAGTACCGCTGTGGTGTACTCATGCCCCTTCTGCGCATGTTTTTCATGTGCAGATCCAGGTAATTCTTCTTTGGCCTACCATGCTTGTGGGAGGCAACTACTTAGAGACTTCGAGGTACATCTATCGTGTCCGTAGACCGAGGAGTCCCTTTCCATTCTTGCTTTTAGAATTTAGCCCTTTTGTCCTTTCTGTTCTTATTAGACAAATTTTGGAGTTAGAGCTATGTAGTATTTATTTATCTTAGCATGTGATTCATGGATTTCTGGGTCTTGGATTGGATATTGGTTTGATATTTATATATGGTGTATGCCGAGCGGCATATTTAAATATTGTTATTGCCTTAATTCTATTTTAAAACTATTTTATTTTCACAAATTTGGTTTTTATTTCGCATTTTAGGCTTACCTAGTTGTAGAGACTAGGTGTCGTCACGACAGTTCACGGAGAGCGAACTGGGGTCGTGACAAGTTGGTATCAGATCTCTACGTTCATAGGAGTCACATATCACAAGTTGGTTTATTAGAATCTCGTTGATCGGTACGGAGACGTCTATACTTATCTACTAGAGGATATGTAACCGTTAGGAAAATTTCCACTTCATTTGACTTCCCTGTCATGCGAGATTTTTGACATCACAATCCTAAACTTCTGTCTTCTATTCTCTCACAGATGGTGGTGACGCGTGCTTCTAGAGATTATCAGACACGCGTGCCCCCTACGAGAGCTGTCAGAGGTCGGGGCCGGGGTAGAGGCCGAGGACGCGCACGTGATGCAGTAAGGGCACCCATGCGAGCTGCCACCGAAGAGTCACCAGCAGCTCCAGCCAGAGCCCAGGCATCGGACGCGCCTACTGCTACTGCTACTGCTACTCCAAAACTTCAAGAGACATTAGCACAATTCCTGAGCATGTTTGGTATATTAATTCAGGCGATATTGATTCAGGTTGTACCAACTACTTCACAGGTCGGGGGAGGGACCCAGACTCCTACCGCCCCACTCTAGATCAGCGAGTTCCCATTGGTTAGGTTCCAGCTATCATGGCGACACAACCTATTGTCCTAGTTCAGTGGGTGGTGAGGACCTCTCTCTTAGTAGAGGACAGGTGGGTCCAGGAGAGAGAGGATGACGAGGTCAGGGGAGAGGGTATAGGGAAGTAAGGAGACCTTGTAGATTAGAGAGACCCACTAGTCCTTATTTTGGAGGAAGAGTACGGCATGGTAGAGGTTTTGTGGGTCAGCCGGCTGAGTTTGCATCTCAGATTACACACAATCTTTCAGGTGTTCAGTGGTCTTGGAGTACCCATGCCACACAGTTTCCACTGCCACATCAGCTGCGAGGTTGCTTTGAGTGTGGTGACATACACCATGTGGTGAGGTATTACCTTAGACTTGGGAGAAGTGCACCTCTACAGACTTCACAGCCATGGTGTGTTTCACAAAGTTCTCAGGCTATGGTTACAACCCTAGTTGCCACCCCACCTGCTCAGCCAGCTAGAGGAGAAGGCCAGGCCAGATATTATGCCCTTCCTGCTTGTACCGAGGCTGTTACCTCCGATTCAGTCATCACAAGTATTGTCATGGTTTGCCATAGAGATGCATCAATTCTATTTGATCTAGGCCGCACTTACTCTTGTGTGTCTTCTTATTTTGCTCCGTATTTTGGTATACCCCTAGATTCTTTGAGTTCCCCTGTTTATGTTTCTACTCCTGTGGGAGATCCTCTTGTTGTGTACTGCATTTATCAGTCTTGTTTGGTTACTCATCATGGTTTTGAGACCAAAGCCAATATATTTTTTCCCAGCATGGTTGATTTTGATATTATCTTGGGCATGGACTGGTTGTCGCCCTATTATACAATTCTTGATTGTCACGCCAAAATTGTGATGCTGGCTATGCCAGGTGTACCGCTTGTTGAGTGGAGTGATACTTTAGATTAAACTCTCAGTAGAGTTATCTCTTTCCTTAAGGCTCAGCGTATGGTTGAGAAGGGGTGTGACATGTATTTATCTTATGTGAGAGATGTCAGTGTTGATACCCCCTTCAGTTGATTCAGTCTCTGTAGTATGGGATTTTCCCGATGTGTTTCCAGCTGATTTTCTAGGCATGCCGCCTGATAGAGATATTGATTTTGGCGTTGATCTATTGCCAGGAACTCAGCCCATTTCTATCCCTCCGTATCATATGGCTCCTCCTGAGTTGAAAGAGTTGAAGGATCAGTTACAGGAATTGCTTGATAAGGGTTTTATTCGACCTAGTGTTTCACCTTGGGGTGCTCATGTCTTGCATATGTGTATTGATTATCGCCAACTGAACAAGGCTACAATGAAGAACCGTTATCCTTTACCTCGTATTGATGATCCATTTGACCAGCTTCAGGGTGTACGAGTATTTTCTAAGATTGATTTGCGCTCAGTTTACCATTAGTAAGATTCGGAAACCAGATATTCTGAAGACTGCTTTTAGGACCCGATATGGTCATTATGAGTTCCTTGTTATGTCATTTGTGTTGATCAATGGCCCCGCAGACTTTATGCATTTGATGAACAGTGTGTTCCGGCCATATCTTGACTCGTTCGTCATTGTCTTTATTGATGACATTCTGGTGTATTCCCAGAGTTGGAAGATCGTGAGAAACACCTAAGGACTGTGCTTCAGACTTTGAGAGAGAAGAATTTATATTCTAAGTTCTTGAAATGTGAGTTTTGGTTGGACTCAGTGGCATTCTTAGGTCACGTAGTATCGAGTGAGGGTATTTAGGTTGATTCGAAGAAGATAGAGGCCGTGCAGAGTTGGCCCAGACCATCCTTAGCTACAGAGATCCACAGTTTCCTTGGCTTGGCGGTCTACTACCATCGTTTTGTGTAGGGGTTTTCATCGTTTGCAGCACCTATGACCAGATTAACCCAGAAGGGTGCTCTATTTCAGTAGACGGGGAAGTGTGAGGCGAGCTTTCAGAAGCTCAAGACAGCTTTGACTACAACCCCAATTTTGGTATTACTTCAGGTTCGGGATCTTATATGGTCTATTGTGATGCCTCGAGGATTAGCCTCGGAGCGGCATTGATGTAGGACGGTAGGGTGATTGCCTACACATTATGGCAGTTGAAGATATATGAGAAGAATTACCTTGTTCACATCCTTGAGTTAGATTTTATTGTTCGCACCCTGTAGACTTGGCGCCATTATTTATACGGGGTTCCTTGTGAGAATTATACTGATCATCAGAGCTTGCAACATTTGGTCAAGCAAAAGGATCTAAATTTCTGCCAGAGGAGGTGGTTGGAGTTACTGAAGGATTATGACATCACTATTTTGTATCACCCAGGTAAGGACAATGTAGTGGTCGATGCTTTGAGCTACTGGGTACAGAGTTTGGGGAGTTTGGCTTATTTACCAGCATCGGAGAGACCTATGGCGATGGATGTTCAGGCCTTAGCCAGCCAGTTGTGAGATTGGATCTTTCAGAGCCTAGTTGGGTTCTAGCTTGCGTGGTTTCTATTTGTTCGTATCAAGGAGCGGCAGTATGATGACCCTCAATACTTGTCCTCAAGGACAGGGTTCAGCAAGGTGATGCCAGAGATGTGACTATTGGTGATGATGGGGTATTGAGGATGCAAGGTCAAATTTGTGTACCCAATGTTGATGGGCTTTGGGAATAGATTCTAGAGAAGGCCCATAGTTTGCAGTATTTCATCCATTGGGGTGCCGCGAAGATGTATCAGTATTTGAGGCAGCACGATTAGTGGAGACAGATGAAGAAAGATATAGTTAGATTCGTAGCTCGGTGTCTCAACTGTCAGCAGGTGAAGTATGAGCACCAGAGACTGAGTGGATGGCTTCAACAGATAGAGATTTCGGAGTGGAAGTGGGAGCATATCACCATGGACTTTGTAGTTGGGCTCCCGTGGACTTTGAGAAAGTTCGACGCTGTTTGAGTGATTGTGGATCGGCTAACCAAGCCCGCTCATTTTATTCTTGGATTGGTGGAGATTTATATGTGGGACATTGTTCGTCTGCATGGTATTCCAGTTTCTATCATTTCAGATAGAGGTACTCAGTTCACATCACAGTTCTGGAGGCCGTACAACTTGAGTTGGGTACTCGGGTGGAGTTGAGCACATCATTTCACCCCCAGACGAATGGGCAGTCCGAGTGCACTATTCAGATTCTTGAGGATATGCTCCGTGAGATCATGGGATCAATTCTTGCCATTATCGGGATTTGCTTACAACAACAGTTATCAGTCCAACATTTAGATGGCACCGTATGAGGCTTTATATGGTAGACGGTGTAGATCTCCGGTGGGTTGGTTTGTGCCGGGTGAGGCTAGACTATTGGGCATAGATTTGGTTTAGGATGCTTTGGAGAAGGTTAAAGCGATTAAGGATAGACTCCATATAGCCCAGTCCAGATCGAAGAGCTATACAAACCGGAAGGTTCGTGATGTTTCCTATATGGTTGGAGAGCGGGTGTTGCTTCGGGTTTTGCCTATGAAGGGCGTTATTAGATTTGGAAATAAAGGGAAGTTGAGTCCAAGGTTTATTGGCCCTTTTGAGATATTGAGGCGTGCTGGGGAGGTTGCTTATGAGCTTGCCTTACCTACCAGCTTGGCAGGAGTTCATCTGGTATTTCATGTTTCGATGCTCGGGTGATATCACGGTGATCCGTCGCATGTGTTGGATTTCAATTCAGTCCAATTGGACAAAGATCTATCCTATATTGAAGAGCCAACGGCCATATTGGACAAGCAGGTCAAAAAGTTGAGGTCATAGAACATTGTATTAGTAATGGTTCAGTGGCGGGGTCAGCCGGTCGAAGAGGCGAGCAGGATATGCGCAGCTATTACCCTCATCTTTTCACTACTTTAGGTATGTCTATATGCTCGTTCGAGGACGAACGAATGTTTAAGTGTAGGAGGATGTGATGATCTGGCCGGTCATCTTAAGAATTTACGCCCCGATCCCCTATTAACTTTTTTCCCCAAGTTTAATTCTACTAATTTGATTTGTCGGGATGTTCGATTTTGAGTTTCGGAGAGTTTTGGGACACTTAGTCCCTAAATGAGAGTTTTAGTGTTGGAAGGTTGACCGTGGTGTTGGAAATCCGATGGTTCCATTAGCTCCATTGGGTGATTTTGGGATTATGAGCGTGTTCGAATAGTGTTTTGTAGGTCCGTAGCTAATTCAGGCTTGAAATGCCGAAAGTTAAATTTTGGAAGTTTCCGATTCGATAGTGAGATTTTGATCCGAGTGTCGGAATGGAATTCCGAGAGTTGCAGTAGTTTCGTTGTGTCATTTGGGATTTTTTGCAAAATTTCAGTTCATTCGTACGTGGTTTGGTTGGGTTTTTGATCAAAAGCGAAATTCGGAAGATTTTTGAAACTTAGGCTTGAATCTGATGTGTTTTGATTATTTGAAATGTTTTGAAGATTGGTACAAGTTTGAATAAGGTTTTAAGATATGTTGATGCCTTTGGTTGAGGTCTCCGTGGCCTAGGGATGAATTCGGATGGTTAATGGAGGAAATTTTGGAGTTGAAGTTGTGCAGCATCTGTTCTTCTGGTATTTTCGCATCTGCGATTTGGGAACCGCAGATGCGGAGCCGCAGAAACGGATTTTGGCTTTTCCTTTAGAAACCACAGATGCGGCATATTTTTCGCAGATGTAGTATATTTTTTCGCAGAAGCGTGACCGCAGATGCAACATTTGTTCCGCAGAAGCGGGACCGCATCTGCAAATGCAAAAACTGCTGGGTATTATTTTAAAAGAGGTTCCACGACTTGGGGCTTATTTCCACCATTTCTAATCATTTTTGGAGCTTTTTGAAGGGGATAGAAGAAGGATTCAAGGGGAAATGCTTGGAGGTAAGATTGTTGGTCTTAAAACTCATTTCTAATGTGAAATATACCTAGTAAATCATGGAACCTAGACCAACAATTGAAGAACCAGGGCTTGGGATTTAAGAGACTTTAAATGAGAATATGAGGGTCAATTGAACTCCGATTTTAGTGTTCTTGTTATGTATAGACTCGTGAGAGTATGAGGATTCCGAAAATTTAAATTTTACCCGATTCCAAGACATGGGCCTGAGGGGCATTTTGGTCAATTTTACCTAATTTCGCGTATTAGTTTAGAATTTAATTGTGGAATCAGTTACTTGAGATGTTATTTAAAATATGCAATTGAATTGAATAGATTTGGGCCATTTGTAGTCGGATACCCGTGGCAAAAGTGTAGTTTCGAGTTGATTTTTGAGCCGGTTTGAGGTAAGTGGCTTGTCTAACCTGTGTGGGGGACCTTCTGTCACGACCCAATTTCCCCTCCATTGGGTTTCGTGATGGCACATAGTTTTAAGGACTAGGTAAGCCTAATAATTGCGGAATAACAACAATGAATAATAACATCTAAAATTATTCTGAAATAGAATTCTTATACAATGAACATCTTCCCAAAACCCGGTAGTACAAGTCATAAGCTCTATAGAGTTTTTCGCTACCATTTCTAAACACAACCATAAGGAAATAAGTACAGTAATGAGAATATAAAATAAGAAGGTGACTCCGAAGCCTGTGAACGCAGCAACAGGGCTACCTTGAGTCTCCTCCGCAAGAATCCGTTCAGCTACTAGCGAATAATACCTGGGTCTGCACAAAAGAGTGCAGAGTGTAGTATCAGCACAACTGACCCTATGTGCCGGTAAGTGCCTAGCCTAACCTCGGCGAAGTAGTGATGAGGCTAGAACCATACTACCAAATAAACCTGTGCAATATAGCGTACAAAATAATAGGGAGTAGATATTAATGGTGGCAACAATGATCAACCAGTGATATAAATAGCAGGCAACAAGAACATCATAAATGTTTCTCAACACATAATAAATACAAGTGCAATCAATTAATCAAGTCTTTCAAATATAAATCTTTCGCCTATAAAGCCTTCAAGTAATAATCTCTAGGTTAATATGCTTTTAAATAAATATATTTCCTTTCGAGTGAAGGTCACCTTATGATGCATCATTTCAAAATCATATACAATATAGATCTCAGCCCACTTTCATATTTTCATGGAACCTCGTGCCCATATATTTTACTCTCATATTACACAACAATATCCTCAAATTACTCAGTTCATAATTTCCATAACCCAACACAATTAAGAATGTTCAAGGAGCCTCATTCACTTATGTAACGACCCGGCCGGTCGTTTTTGGAATTAATGCCCCGCTCCCCCATTAACTGCTTTTCCTAAGTTCATTTCTGCTATTTTGGTTTGCCGGAACGTTTGGTATTAGAATTCGGAGTGTTTTGGGACACTTAGTCCCTAAATG
>MU759373.1:95051-126844 GCA_026770625.1 Nicotiana glauca | reverse complement strand
CTACCCAATTGGTCTCGAGAGAGTCAATTGGGCAAAATCACTCTCTCTACCGAGAGGGGTGAGAGTGAGTGTTAAAGTGCAACAGTTATCCATATTCCCCTTAATTATCATCCTTGTATTAGAATTTTATACCCGTTAATTAGTCACCTAGGTGAGTGATATGACCCTGGTGCTTTTCTCTTATTGCATACAACTAGCATCATTACTTAGCATAATTTAGTTTACAACTATAGTTGATCAATTTAGTTGTTAAACAAAAGAAAAATAAAAAATGATAGAAGCAAAAATTAGAAGCCAAAACGCATTTCTAGACTTCACAAATACTCGGCTCCCAAATCTAGCTCCCTGTGGATATTGACCCCGATACCGCTATTGGGTAAAAGTAATTAGCCTCTTCCTAAGGGTTGAGTCCGCACCGATCACCGCCACCGGGGATTTTTAGGGCGGCGCTAGGATTCTTGGTTTTGAAACGATATTCGACGAGGTTGGCTAAGATTCGAAGAAAACGGGATGTATATTTGGGATGAGGAGGCTGAGGGGAGTTTAGGGTATAGTTTTGGTAGGGTTTGGCGACTGACCGCCACCGTGGACGATTTTCGGCGGGCGGTCAGCGGCGGAGCAGGGACTGGTCTCTGAAGGCCTTGAGAGAAACGGAAGCGGGAGGGGGGGGGTTATAAGAGGGTTGGGTTGTTGGGGAAAATATATACCGGGGTGGAGATTTGATCCAGGCTGTTTGATCAAACGAGATCAACGGCCTGGATCAGTTAGCTTAAAGGGAACAGTGTCGTTTGGGTAAGTGGGGGGTCAGTTTGAACCGGGTAAAGGCAACGGGTTATGGGACGGGTTAAGGGGGTGTTTTTAGCCGTTGGATGATGATCAATGGACGGTTGAGATCTCCTGGCCATGGAACGACATCGTTTTGGGCGTCTGAGAGGTCTGGTCAATTGGACCGGTTTAAGCACAAAATTTGGGCTGGACTTGGTCAAAATTCAATGGCCCAGTCCGATTTCTTTGTATTTTTCATGTTTCTTCTTTTTCTCTTATTTTTCTTTTTAATTCCTAATTACAAAAATTCTAAAATAAATTGTAAATCCAAAATTAACTTAAAATACTAATCAACTCTTAATGATAATTATCACACAAAATTAAACATCAGAAATAAAATCACACAATTTGACATTAGACACTAAAATGCGAAGTACATTATTTTTTTTTTGGTTTTTATTTTGTAGAACAAATTTAATTACTCCTAATTGTAGAATTAAACCCTAAATGCAATGCGATATATTTTGTATTTTCCTTAATTGAATCAAATAAACATGCAACGACAAGTGCAAACAATTACACAAAATCCACACCAATTGCAACCAAACAAAAATTATTTTATTCTGAACTTTGGGAGAAATTCTCGTATAGGGCAAAAATCACGTGCTCATAGTGTTGTACATAAAAGGGCCCTCTTTTATAATTCGTGCTTGATTAAAAAAGCCATGAAATTAATAAAGCATTTTTAAATGCAAAAGTTAAAAGGGTAAGACAAAAACCCACATATTAAAATTGAAATGAAAAACAAAGCCCTAAACTTAAAAAGAAAAAGGCAAGGCCAAACAACTAATAGAGTAGAACAGAAACTCAAATCAAAGGAATCATAAAACGTGAACAAAAACTTAATATCTTAATAACTTAGTTAAAACTAAGTATGAACTTAGTTCCAACTTAATTGTCCTTACAGAAACCCCCGAAAAGGACTAGGGGTACAATATTACCAAAAAACATTACCCCTAAATGGGATCAGGGGTAAACCACCAAGTATTCCATCAATAAAACAAAACAAAAACTAGTTAACTTCACAATCAAACTTTCACTATGAATTAGGTCTTGAACCAGTATCCAAGATGGTATCATTAGCAGCAGAAGGTTCAACTTGATCAGAAGGGGCATGAACAACCACTATACCAGGATCAACTTCAACACCTTCGGGAATGTAGACCACGGGTGATGAAAAACTTTCACTTTTCTGAGTTTTCTCAATTGTTTCCTTAATATTTGCTATCTCAGCATTCAAGTTAAAACCTTGATCGCTTACCACCACAAGAGTACGTGGCACGCATTCAAAAAGGCCCAGCTTACTTCAACGACAACTTTGTCTTCAAGAGCTTCATAATCCCTCTCCAGTGGTCAATTTCATTCTTAAGCTCTTCCTTCTCAGCTAAGGTAACATCATAAGAAGCCTGTAAGGGGCAAGCAAACTCTCCAAAAACTTAACCTTATCGGAAGACACCCGACGATCTTCTTGAGACTAGCTGAGTGTTTGAACAAGCTCACCAGCATAAACTTCTTTCTTGTCCAACAGGGCCTTCAGAGCTCTGATCTCTTCTATAGCCTTAGAAAGTTTTTCAGCAAAAGACGACTCAAGAAGGTGCTTGTCCTTTCCCGCTTGGTTGGAAGAGGCTTTCTCAATTGCTAGCTCCGTTGCCATCACTTTTATCTGCTGCTCCAAGGTACATTTGTTCTCCTTTAAAATATCTATCTTGAGCAGGAGGCTTTCATACTGCTATTTCAAATTATCAGCCTTAGTATGGTAGTCATGCATCAACTGCTTCGTATGGGAATGCCTTTTCATCATCTCAGTACCGATGAGATTGATCTACATAAAGAGAAAAGGGTGAGATCCTAGTAAAATAAAAATTACATAAGATAAAAAGGAGGAGTTTATACTTTCAAAGATGATTGCACAATGTCATTCATCCAAGTAAAGAACTATGACTTTCCAGTTTTGACTTTTCAACCGGACCTATCAAGGGTTTTAGCCATATTTCAGCCTGGCCTGACTTCTTCAGAAGATTACCATCGGCAGGAATCTTAATGGTAATTTGCTTTATTGTCCTGGTTCCACTTGAAGAACCAATTTCAGTACGAGAAGTATTGGTAGCAGGAACGGTCGAAGAATTCATAATAGCTTTGGGCGCAACAGAAATAACAATGGTAGGAACATGCAAATGGGATTCCATTGGAACAGATACAAGAAACGAGGCAAGAGGTGTTTCCTGAGAAACCAAATCAAAATTTTCATCGTCAAACCTACGTGAAAAGAGTTGTTCAGCAGAGTCACAGGGTGCAGCAGGCGTCTCTTCATCAGAACTCACTAAAGTGGATTCTTCAAGATCGATCACAAAGATAGTACGAGGAGGAGTAGTTTCATCATCCGAAATGTCACGTATTCTGGCTCATGGCTAACAAATTAATGAGCCTCCATCTCGCTCCTCTTCATCTCCAGAATCCTATGCCCTATCGGCTTTTCTTTTTTATGAAGAACTGAAGATTATTTCCTCAGCTCTTGCTAAAGAAAGTCTAGAAGCCGTGATTGATTCAGCACTCAAACCTCGAATAGGAAACCCTGATAAAAAGAAGGGTTAACAAATTCTAAAGAGAGAGTAGAACAAAGAAAAAAGGAGAAAATGGAAGGAAAAAAATTACTGTGAGGTTAACCTTCCATCCTAATATATTTGAAAGGTACTTCCAAGACTTTACTTCCATCGGAGCAATTGTCGACAATTTTTCTACCAACCACTAAAATCGGGAATCTCCTCAACAGTTCCCATGGTTGCTGAGAAGGAAAAGTAAAATAGTTACGTGTAATACGAGTTCTAAAAAAGAGAAAATTGTAAAGAAAACTTACGTGCAAAGTTCCACTTCTCAGGGAGGGGCATATTCTCTTCACCTACTAACCTTTCGTAGGAGAAACAACAAATCGGGCGTACCGGCCACGATCTTTATTGTCCTCAGGGCTAAATAAACTCTCTTACACTACAAAAAAAAAATAGCGTTTAGTGGCGAATTTCATCGACAACCCATATTTCGTAGCTAAATAATGACGGATTAGCAACGAATTTTATAGTTTATCGCCAAATAAGGTACAAAAGATTTAGTATGAAATATAACGATGGATTAGTGATAAATATTTATATCTATGGATAAAAATTGACGCTAAAAATTGGCACCTTTATTTTGCCTACAAATTTAGCGACAAAAATGGGGCGACAAAAATTATCAAAATATAGCAACGGAATGAGCGACAAAATTTTGTCACTACCTTTATGTACTTAGAAAGAAAATTCCAAAATTAATTGCCACCGAAATTCCATCACAAAATTCTTAAAAATAAATTTTCTAAGTTATTATTAGCGACTAAAATTTATCCGTCGCTATTTTCATTGCCAGTTTTTTAAAGTTTATCTAGGGCACAAATCTTCCTACAGACTCATATTCTCTCCTCTCTATCAAAGTCGCTACTTTTTCTCATCTTCATCAATGCGAGTTTCTTCCTTCCAATACAAAAAATCAGGCATGAATCTAAGGCTCATTTGCAATGGGAACATAGACATCCAATAGCAAATAGAAGAAATTTCAAAATTCGGCAAAAATTTTTGTTGTAGAACTTCAGAAGCTGCCAAGAAATACCAATTATATCTCAACTTCATTCCGTTTATGTTTGCTACTCCGCAAGATTCTCACACTAAAGACCTTATTTTTACTATTTTTGCTCTTTCTCTACACCATTATTCTTATCTTTGTTCAGGTAAACATTCTCTTTTCTGTTTTGTTTTTCTTTCTCTTGAGGAATTTTGATATGGTAATTCTTGTTTGAGGTACCTTGATTTTCATACTTTTGGGTCAATTTAAGTTGATATGATTTTAGGTTTTTTTTGGCATTTACCTTAATAATAAATTGATATGATATGATCCACCAAGAATTAGTTTTTACATTGTTACAATATGAGAAGTTAAGAAGAACCTAAAGCTAAAAACTAATCCAAGCTAAGTAAAAATAAATAACACATTTCATTCATAGCTTGTCCAGATGGCAAGTTCGATACAAATAGGGGAAGTAAGACCTAAGGGTCAAAGTGAAATAAAAGAAACTTAAGGAAAATAAAGTAATTACTTATCAGACTGAAATGTAAAAACTAATAAATGATAGGTAAATAACCAATCCAACTCCCATGTACACTTTTGGAAACATAAATTACTACTTTTCATAGTTGATCTATTTCCATATCGTATCAATACTCGCCCATAAACACCACGCTTGTCCTCAAGGGTAAGGAACTTAATCCATCCATGATCAAATGGAAACAATATGAGAAGTATTTTAAAACATTCGCCATCAGTAACCACACTTTCACAAGCCCATATGTTGAAGGAGGGAGAAGAATTAATGGCAAAACACTGCATTTCATGATTTGTCACTAAAATAAATGATCTGGTTGACTTGGCCAAGAAATGAGATTGTGACTGCAAAGCTAGTAACAAAGAGTAGCACTGGGCCCCAAAGAAATGCTCTACAATTCTACACTTACTGTTCGTTAACTCAAAATGCAAGCAAGTTTCTTCTGTAGCTATGTTCTGGTTCAAAACTTCAATTCGACCAATATGCTACTCAAACCCCCTTTTTGCCAATTCCAAATGCTATTATGTAAACTTATTTTGCAAGTAACATGTAGAATGCAGTAGAAAGAATGTTAGAGCCTTCATGTTCTTCAAATTTTCTATTGAATCTAGTCCTGAGGATATTCTCATCAATGCTCATACGAAGTTTCAGCATCCGGTTAATTTTGTTTCCAAGGCCGTTAGGATCATAAAACAACAAGAGAACCAAGTTCTTCACAGAGCTTAAATTTTCATAAATCAATTCTTCACTACCCTTGATCCTCAAATCACGACAAACATGCAACTTGGTATTGGTAGCCTTCTTCCTTGTGTCAAATCGGTCACAACGAGCCCTTTTTGTAACAAAGCAAATAACTTTGAACTTTAATTGTGCCTCAACAGAGAAATTCTTCATGAAATATTGTTTCCCATCATTAGTCAAGCTCTTGTAGAAAGCAACATACTATTCTTTTGTTATCTCTTCAAGCTTCCTCATCCAAACAGACTTCTGTTTGTTCGCCAATGACCACTCATGAGGAACTTCTTTAATACCAGCATCATCAACTTTAATTTCAAGGGAGAAGTCACAAAATAACCCATTAAAATGGCGTAGAACTTCTCCTTTGATGAAAGTATTAAGAGACTGGTGTATTACGACGATGATCATATCTAGGATACTGGGGTTTAATATTCTGCCTCTCCCTCTTAGGAAGCTCTATGAACTTTAAAACTAATGAGACATCCATTTTTACGGCATACAATACCATAAAAGAACCAACTTTCATCCAGTTAATAACCTGCTTGTATTCCTCAATGAAACCAATAGAGCATTTGTATTCATCAAGCAGATTAAAAAGAGAGAAGTCCTTCAGTAAGGCTTTCTCTATCAAAAGCTCTGATTCATTTTTTTGGTGCAATTGAATTAAGAACCTGAGCAGAAAGAATCCAGGTACAGTTAGAATAATAAACATGACCAAATGATAAAACAACTGATGATGATGAAACATATGCAGATAATTCATTGCAAATCGACAAGCATCAGCTTCTTTGGCTATTACAAGCATATTCCCAAGTGAGCAGCCTTGCCAGGACTAAAGTTATGACTGGAACTTGCATTGTAGGTCTCCAGGAAGGTGACAGTAAATTCAACAGAATTTTGTATCAATTTGCTGTACGAATTGTTCAATACAACAACAACATCATTTGGTACAAGAGTAGTCTCCTATTCCAATGGTATACAAGCAGTAAATTCTATGAAATTATTCACAAGTTTAGGAAACTAAATTTCTCGCTCGAGCTCATAGTCATGGCACTTTGACTGATTTTCATTGTTCTCATCTTGCAAATACTCTACGAATAGATGTACAACAGAAACATAAGTGCCTGACAACGAACAGATGTCCATTACCTCTAGAGTTCCACTAGCACCAATATATTCCTGAGCTTGGGATTTCCCTATTGAAGATGTGATAGAATGTACGCTCCCAATGCAATTTAACATATTGTTGGCCTTAGGCTTGCCCTCATAGGTAACTAGTACTCCAGCGTAGGAATATTTCTGGGAAAAATATAAGGCAAAGGGAGACGCAAAAGAGATAGTTGAAAAACTAATGCATGCCCTTGGTTCTAAATGAGAATAGAGTAGAATGAAAACCATTCTCATTGTCTGGTTGCAACTGAAATAGAACCAACTGAACTTGATCCACTCACTAAGTGCGTCAGGTTTCTTGTATGATATGAATGACCTATAGCAATAGGGGTACTTGGAGTACTTCCTGGATCCCATATAAGTAATGATGTACCACCAGATAAGACAACTAAAGCAGGAACAATAGCTGGAAACATATGTCGCAATGCAGTTACAGTGCACTTCACATTTATCTCCGGTGCTACTTTAGAAAATTCATATCCAAAAGTAAACATGTTAGGCTTCAACCAGGTAGACTCAAAGAAGATATGGTAGCCATTGAGAGCCTTGTAGCAAGTAGTAGGAACATGCTCTGTGGCATCAGTATGTTTGTTTATGTCATCTGATCCATCAATAAGGATCTCAGGTTTAGCAATGTGAAGAACACATGCAACCTTAACCTCCACCACCACATTGTGTGATTCCTTATTAATTACTATATCATGGATACTCAGTTCTTCTTCACTTTTCAACTCATTAAAATGGTTTGCCTCAGGGAGCGGGTTAGCCATCAATATCTCTGAAGAAGTCACCATATCAGTCGAGTGTTTGAGCTTAATGGGATGAATGATACCTGGAGAAACATTTTCACCTAACACCTCATCTTCTTTCTTCCTTGGGTCATCATCCAACAGGGAAATGTCAAACAACTTTGGATGAATGCCATTCATTTACCCATCAATTGAGTATTCAGGGATCCCCAATACAATCATTGGTAGAGGGACAAAGTCCAAACTTGCTTAATGTACTTCTTGAATCAGGAATTTCTCCAGCCTTAGGATTCAAGGAGCATTTGGAATGTTTGTAGAAGGAAACTGGTCACATGGTGCCAACATGGGAGGCGTATCTCTATAAGCATCAATCCTATATGTCCAAGATAAAAATACTACTTCTTTATTCACCACTTGACGGTCATACAAAGGAAGTGTAGTGGCCTCAGGAATACAGTTGGTTGAATCAAAAACACTATAAAGCTCTTCTGTTGCACTTGGTTTCCAAAGTAATTGTTCTGGCTTTACAGTCTCATACTAATTTTCTATGCCAACCGGCTAATGTTTTTCAGCCTTATCTTCCTCCGTTGTAGAGTTAGTTGGAGCTATAGGCTGGCCAAATTTGGTAACATACTCCTTTCCAACATTGTTGAAAGAAAAAGCATTTGGATCCTCGACAATGAAAGCTTGTAATGGTCATTCCGGGTTCAAAGATGGCTTTGACAATATAAGAAAGAAGATACTACTTTTATCAACTCTCGGAGAACTTTCATCAAACACATTCTTCTTGACTTTGCTATTGCTAAGGTTGATTTCAGCTCCCCAGTTATGCATTCCTACTCTTTTCCAATTAGCTCATATTGTACAGTTCCTATCTCAATATCTTTTTAAGAAGTTTCTTCCTCAATAGCCAATGCTTCATTTTCATGTCGACTTTCAGATATAGTATTGATTTGTCTGAAGGCATCAATAACTTCCGTCAAACATCTGGTGTTCATTAGAGGATTGTTGTTCCTCTCTATTGCCCAAATTTTGCCAACATCTCTTTCCTCGACGAAACTTCTGAAATCACAACACCGATGAGATTGGTTTATCTTTCATCTTTGTGAATGGAAATGTTGCTGTTGCTACCCTTAAAAATCCCATCATCAATAAAAAATTTAGATGGAAGAGAGCTCTCAACGACGGTATCAAAACAAAAGTGTTGCTGCTGAAACAACAAAAAAGGAAGGGAATATTCTGATATGTGTTTAGAATTTTCTCTATTAGTAGCGGTGGGAATTGCCTATTTTTTTTTCAGATAACTCGTGGAGGATTATACTCCAAATAGTGATACCATTTCCCTGCTAGGGAGGAAACCCATGTTACGAAATTGGAAATCAACTGCAACACCTCTATCTGGGACCACTTTAGTTTTTTGAAAATTTGGGAAAGGCCATGGTAAACTCCGATGGATGGTAGGCATAAAGGACCTATAGGGAACTCCCAGCTTGCCAAGGTTGATGTGGACTGAAATCAGAGGTATATAGAAGGTTTGTTAGTTTGAATTGCTGTTGATACCCCATATAGTAAGCTCCATACCTGCTATTATAATAACCCGAAGAATTAGGACCTTGGTAGGGAGCATAATTGAAATCCTATGGAAGATTTGCAAGTCTGGAACCTGGTGCAGTAGTGTAATAACCCGACCAGTTATTTTAAGAATTAACACCCTGATCCCCTATTAACTGCATTCCCTATATTTTTTTTTCTGCTATTGTGATTTGCCGGGAGGATTTATTTGGAGTTTCAGATAGCGGGACACTTAGTCCCTAAATGAGAGCTTAAGTTTTAAAATTTAAACCGTAGTTAGAACAGTGTGAATACAGCCTCGAAATGAAATTTCGTTGGTTCTGTTAGATCTGTTGGGTGATTTCAGGGTTAGGAACGTGTTCAGATTGTGTTTTGGAAGTCTGTAGCGCATTTAGGCTTGAAATGCCGAAAGTTGAATTTTTGAAATTTCCGTTTCGATAGTGAGATCTTGATATTGCGATTGGAATGGAAATACAGGAGTTGGAGTAACTCTGTAGCATTGAATGTGATGTGTGTGCAAAATTTCAGGTAATTCGGATGAGGTTTGATAAACTTTTTGATCGAAAGCGTAATTTGAATTTCTGTTATTTCCATGAGTAGCTAAACCCATAGCTAGGGTTATGACCTAATCCTAGTGTGGTTATTTGGGTATTTGATTCTAGGGCTTGAATGTGAATGGGTTAGTGATATTTAGCCTTGTTCTTGCTAGAACTATAGAATAATGGTTGCAAACATTGATTCATGCCTTTATGACTTAGTCTATACTTGAGAAAGAGGGACTAAGCCTAGTACAACTAGGCTAACAAGGAATTGGGGTGAACTCAAGAAATTGATAGCCCCAATTAAAGGGTTAAACCAAGAGATAGTAATACCCGACTTGTTCTAATATCACTTGATTTGTATGAATACCCATTTGGACTTGAGAACGTCAAATTGGGCAAAATCACTAAAACTATCAAGAGTTATAGAGTGAGTACCAATGTTAATTGGTTTCGATGTTGTTTGAGGTTTGATAGTGGTATATTACTTTTTTGTGCTTTTGGTTGAGGTCCCGGGGGCCTCGGGATGGTTTCGGATGGTTAACGGGAAGTTTGGAGTTGGGAATTTGCAGCTGAAGCTACTGAGTTTGCTGTCATAACTGCACCTACGGTTTGGGGACTGCTGGTGCGAGCCCGCAGAAGCGAAAGGGGATGCGGCCAAGAGGAAGGAACGCTGGAGCCACATATGCGGAAATGTGGCGCATATGCGAAGGCGCAGGTGCAAGAAATTCATCGCAGGTGTGGTGGTTAGCGGATAAGTGAAGAACCATAAATGCGCACCTGGGACAGCAGGTGCGGGTCCGAAGGTGCGGTAATTGGACCGCAGATGCAGTTTTGATGGGTCAGAACATATATATTTTGCCGTTCGCTAATTTGAGCTATTTTTCATCTCTTTTCAAACGGGAAGAAGCTTTGGGGAGCATTTTTAAGGGGGATTTTTAGAGGGATTCATTGAGGTAAGGTCCTTGGTTCCTAAACTCGTTATTATTGTGATTTGTATCATTCTAAGCATGAAATTCGAAGGACAATTAGTGGTAAATTAAGGGTTAGGGATTGATTAATTGGAGGGCTTTGAGTGGTGATTTCAGGGACCAATTGAGGCCCGATTTTGGTACTTTTGGTATGACTAAATTCATGAGAGTGTGAGGATTCCAAATTTGAAAATTTTACCCGATTCCGAGATGTGGGCTGGGGGCACTTTGGTTATTTTTTCTAATTTCATGTATTAGCTTAGAATTAATTAGGTGGAATCAGTTACTTGAAATTTTATTTACATTATGCAATTGATTTGAATATATTTGGGTCATTCAGAGTCGATTAAACGTGGCAGGAGCGTGATTTCAAGTTGATTTTGAGTCAGTTCGAGGTAAGTGACTTGACTAACCTTGTGTGGGGGAACTCCCCTTAGGATTTGGTATTGTTGGTATTTGAAATGTCTTGTACGTGAGGTGCCGAGTTGATTGGTGCCAACCCTGCACCACTATAGAGTGGTAAGAGCGGTCGATGCAGCTTTTACTTGAATTGGTCGAGATCGAATCCACAAGGAGCGAAAAGTTGGAGTTGGTTTCCTATCCAAACTAGCAATGTGCAATATCTTAATTGCACTTCCAATCATAGTTGATGTTTTGATTTCTTCTAACATTATGCTAACAAGATGCTAAATTAAGCTAAGAATACTTGTTAAAGGGTTGTCTAATAGGTAATGAGGCACTAGGGAAGTAACTTCCCCCCTAGATTAATACTTGAAGAGTTCCTAAGTCTAAAGCAAATATGTTGTGTTTGGGATCGTGATAGCCGTGCACGACACTACTCACTATATACTTCTCGGTAGCTTGAGTGACTTTGCTCAAATTGACTTTCTCAAGACCAATTGGGTGTCAAAATTAAGTAGTAGACTCAAGTCGGGTATTACTATATCTAGATTTAACCTTTTAATTGGGGCTATAAATCTCTTGAGTATGCCCCAATTTCTTGCTGGACAGATTTCCTAGACTTAAGCTCTCTTTCTTAAGAAGAGCCCAAGTCACTTAGGCCCAAAGTAGTATTTGCAACCACTAATCCAACTTACAAAACTCAAATCAGTCCAAATATCACCCATCCATAAACATCTAAGCATTAGAACATAAGATCCATCAAATACACACACTGGGATTGAGCCACAACCCTAGCTAATGGGTCTAGATGCTCATAATGATAGAAGAAAACAATATATTAGATGAAGAAATAACCATAATAATTGATTACAAACTAAGATAATAAAGCTTCAGCGTAATAGTAGCCACAAATTACTCAAAAAGGAATAAAAAAGTCGTTCATGTGCTTGGATTTGTTCTTGGTACTTGTGGATGTTTCACTCCTTTTTGAGCTGGTTTTGAGTAATTGTCACCTTTTTGACCAAATCCCGCAAACAAGTATAACATGTAAGTCTTTGGGACTATTTTGTACACATTTTTAATCAAAACTCAAGTAGGAAGGAGTGCAAAATGAACCATAATCCCTAGTTATCAACTCCCCCAAATATAAGCTTTTGCTTGTCCTCAAGAAAATAAAATAAGACCCACCTCCTTAAGAGTAAATCCAAGAAAATTCAGTTGACCTAAAGTGACCTCATCTAGCATCAATTGGGACAAACAATTGCCCTCAACTCAAATAGATCATTAAGAACATTCACTCTTTTAAGCACCATGGTTTTAGTGCGACACAAGAGCATCAAGAATTTACTCAACCCATCAAATGAAACTCTTTCTACTACTTTAGTCATTGTGGAACCCAAACTCACATATCCTCAACTCTCCCTAAGAAAACCTTACTTTTAGATTGTAGCACTCAGAACGAGGATAGTGGAAACACAATCATCTCTCTTAAAGAAAAGTCACAAGTCCGGCTCTAAGTACCATAAGCTTGCCCCGTATGTGAGTCACCACTAATATAAGCATCATTCAACTTAAGATTATCTAGGGCTTTTGTGGAGTCATAGCGAAGGCTTTTGGTTCAGGGTAGGAAATATTTGGTCTATGTTGGTTCCATCTTCCCCTAAGCACTTTATTTACTTTATTTTGGCAAACATTCTCTTGATATTCTTTTGAGTCATTCACTATTTTCTTCGGGGTTAGAGAGACACACTGTTGTTGATACCCATTTTTTCTCTATATATTTTTAAAATATGCAATGCACAAGGTTTTTATAACTTTAAGAGTTTATATTGATTTATTTTCTCCCCTTTTATTCATAAAATCTTCAATAATTATTTTCCAAACTATTGTTATGATAATTTATTCATTTGATTTCTATACTTATACCAAATGTGGTTAGTACAATTTTTATGTATTTTTATATTTACATTTGGTATTTTGCGAGCTAAATTGCATATAATTGCAATGTTAGCCCATTTTAATGTATAATTATATTTTATATGTGTAAAATTGGTCCATATATTTTTAAAACGTTACTTATATATTTTAAATCATTTTGGCATAGAAAGATCATTTTCAGAAAATATTTCATTATTTATTAAATTAAAATAGGGTAAATTAGCTATTTAAATCATAGCCAGATTTGGCTTTCAATTTTAGCCTAGTTGAACCCACTCCTAGCCCAATTTCCTACCCAATTAAAAAAACCCATACCCTATAAAATCCTACCCAAACATGGAACCCATCCACCCGGTCTAATCCTAACCGTTGATCTCCCAGATCAACGGTCCAAACGAGCCCTTTCCTTTTTTTTAATCCTAAAGACCACTAACCCTATCTCATTTCTAAGATTCCGCCACCCTCAAACTCTCTCATATCCTCTATTCTCTCAACCTAACCCTAATCCCCTTGAATCGCCGCCTCCTTCCCCGGCCATATTCGGCGACCACCTTTCAAACCCAAGCCTCCAATAGTTCCTCCATCGCGTTGCTCATCATCTCTGAGGTCTTCAAGGGCTCTGGTCCATGCTGATTTGGATCTAGGGTTTCTTTTTTTTGTTGTTCATGGCTTCTCCGGTGTGATTTTGGACAAAATCACACCATATTTGTTACGATCTTTAAAGTTTATAGCAGGTTCTTCCATTTCTAACTGAGTTTCCTTTGAAACCCTAACTTTGTTTGAATCTCTTAGATATGTGCTATTTTTAACGATTTAAGTATGTTCCTTCCTATGTTTTACACTATTCTCAAACTTCTTTTGAAAATCATCAGCTTTAAGCCGTTTTTACTTTCTTTAAAGTTAGGGTTTCGTAGAGTTCTTCTGCACTCGTTAAAACTGATTTTTCTTTATGTTTAAACCTTTTCCTTGCATATCTTGACTGGTTCTATGTTCTTACTGCTTTTCAACTCGCCTTTTGTTAAAAGCCCTAATTTTTTTAGATCTTCTTTGTCTAGGTTCTGTGTGTTACCCTAACTACTTGATTCTTGTTAAGCTTTCGTGGTTACCATGCTTTGAATGTGTTTTACCGAGTCCCTAGACTACTTATATCACTTATGTGTGATTATGTTCATCTTGTTTGTTCATCTCTTGGCTCTTTCTTTCGATATTGCTGACCTTGCCTATTTTCTACGTCTGTTTGATCTTCTCTATTTATATGTTGCAGTACAGAATCACGACTCCCTCTTGATTGATTCTTATTCCCTTAGTTGATTGTTTGATTGAAAGATTTTCTTTCAAAACCCTAAAATTCTACTCGTTTGCTTAAATTGGCTGATTCCATTACCTTATTTACTGTAGTACTTTATTTTTACTGAATAATTCCTTAATTGAAGTTTTCTAAACTTAGTCCTAATTGACTACTCTATGCTTATTGAACTTTGATTCTTTCCTTATTAATCATGTACTGATCCTTCTTTCCTTATATACTGGTTCTTACCGTTTGAATTAATTCCCTTAACTTAAGGGAGTACTTCCTCGATTTTCTAATTGATTGATTCTGATTTCCTCAATTGTTAGGATACTATGATTCTTACCTTATTTTACTACCTATTTCAACTATAAATACTCTAGTCTTTCACTAACACAGACACAAACACTTAGGTTCAAAAACTATCTCTCATACTTTAAAAATCTCCGCTCTCTCTTGTGCTATCTGCTATTGCTAGCCGGTTGCAAGCCAAGGCTAACCATTTGTGCTATATTGTTCTTTTCATTCTGCTTACTCTCCTCTTCACTAGTATATCCTAGTTTCAATTAAAAGTTCCAACCACAACATGATTCTCTTATTGTTTCAGTTCTTTTTATTTCTGGTTTGCTTCTATTTGTGGTTCTGTTGTGAAACTTGTAGTTAAGAACACATTACTAGCATATTGTCAACTCTTCCCCCTCCCCTTTATATTAGTATATTCCCTTTATGTGTGTTTCTGAGCACGTCTTACCAGTTGTCTCTTACTTGTTGTTACCATACTATATCCCATGGATCCCAAATCCCTATCACCCCTCTATGTGGTTGGTTCTTCATGCCTGGTTTTGTGACTATGCTAGAGCCAACTGTTTCTGAGCATGTTTGAGCCAGTCCTAGACCTTGATGGGTTGTGTGTTTGCAACCAATTATTCTATGTGTCCCAAACCCCTTGACCCTTGTGTGCGACTCTTGAATTTACTTGGTTTTGTAAACTAGATGTGTTTGGACTCTGTTAACTATTCCAATCTCTTTTTAAAAAAATCTCTACTGAATTGCTTTCAAGAAAGGCTTTTGTTAATCATAGTTTAAGTTTCTTACTAAAACCTTTTAAACTTATGTCCATCACATCTCGCTCTACTCTTAGTCAATAACTTCTGCCCCCTTTTGTACTGTCATGGGATCCCTTGAGAACCCTCTGAACTCTGGCATACTGAGGCTGGCCTTTCTACACTGCACTTGTTCAATTCTTGGTTGCTATGTCTAGGTGTAAGCACTGCCCGGGATCCTTGAAATCCTTAGGGAACTTTGATGCACCTAGACTATTATTTTGTCTATGAAACTGAGGCATATGAGACCATTGAAGGCTTTGGGAAACCTGGACCTAATTGAAGGCTCCCTATAGAATAGCTTCTTGATTTTCTATTTTCATTTATGTAATTTATTCATTGGTCTGTAATAATTTGTAAACAAATATTGGGGTATTTAGTGAAAGGGGGTGGATAGATACATATTTTCTGGGGTAATACAGGTAGAAATCCTTCTCTTAGGACTTTAAATTTTCAAGTCTGTTTGTTCTAAATAGAAAACATGCTCTTAGGACTTTACTCTTTGAATCTGATTGCTTTGCCAAATAGAAATCATGTCCATAGGACTTCACCTTTAAGTGTGTTTACTCATCAAGTAGAAACCATGTCTATAAGGTTTTACATTCTGTCTTGTTTTAGAAACCATGCATATAGGTTCCAAGAAATCATGTCTTAAATTGTTTAATAAAAAATAACATGCATATAGGACTTAATTCAGATATAGTTATAAGGAGTACTTCTATATATTTCCACATTAGCAAATCGACTAAAATCAGTAATACACCTAGATATCATGCCTATAGGAAATTCTACTCGCAATTCCGTCTGTCAGTCTGATTTAGTCTAATAAGTCACTTGATCATGCCTGGTTCATTTTAAATTGGTCTTATTAAGTATTAAGCACTTTCTGGAATAAGTTCTTTAAAACTGCCCCAATCTCATTAGATATCATGCCTATAAGTATTAACGAAGCCCATTTCAAAAATCTGTTTGTTTCTGCATTAATATAGATGTCAGTATCCTGTGTATAGGCAAGCCACTAGGGAATTTTCAAAATTGCATTCTCTGAAACTGTCTCTATCGCTTAATGTTTTCTGATCCTAAAAGGCTTTAAAAGGAGTCCTTAGTGTGACGACCCGACCCGTCGTCTCATGTGTTATTGCTCCATTTTCCTCATTTTATGCCTCTTCATGTTTCGTCATTGGTATGGGGTGTGTTGGAGTTGATTTGGATTGGTTTTGATAAGAAATGAGACACTTAGTCTCTTTAAGGAAAGCTTAAGTTGAAAAAGTCAACTGAATGTTGACTATTGAGTTAGAAAGCTCGGAATTGATTTCTGATGATTTGGTTAGCTTCGGGGGATGATTTGTAACTTAGGAGCATGATCGGAATTGAATTTGGAGGTCCGGTGGTTGAATTAGTCTTGAATTGGCGAAGTTAGTATTTTGGCGAATTCCGGTGGATAGGTGAGATTTTGATCCGAGGGTCGGAATGGAATTTCGAGAGTTGTTATAGCTTCGTTGGGTGATTCTGGATATGTGTGCAAATTTTCAGAGCATTCAGACATCATTTGGTTGGGTTTTTGATCGAATGTGCATTTCGGAAGTTTTGAAGAAACTTAGGCTTGAATCCGATGTGATTTAATGGTTTTAGCATTGTTTGATGTGTTTTGAAAATTGGAATAAGTTCGTATGATGTCATAGGTCATGTCGGTGCTTTTGGCTGAGGTCCCGGGGGCCTCGGGGTGATTTCGGATGGCCAATTGGATCATTTTTAGACTTATAGTGTTGCAGGTATTTCATTAGTTTTATTGCAGAAGTTTTGTTCATCGCGTTCGCGTGGGGAGTGTCGCGAACGCGCAAAGTAGATTTGAGAGGCCTTGAAATTAGTCATCGCGTTCGCATAGCTCAGGGTCGCGTTCGCATTGTTTTATAGAGTAAAGAATCGCGTTCGCGGTGCGTGTAGCGCGTTCGCCTAGAAGGGATGCGAGGCCATGAGTAATTACTCATCGCGATCGCGGCCAGAGGGATGCATTCGCATAGGTGGAGACTTTGGAACTTCGCGTTTGCGGGCTGGTAGCCGCTTTCGCATAAGGTTAAATTGGGGTCAACATAATTTGGTCATCGCGAACGCATGGGTCTTGTACCGCGTTTGCGTAAGGTAAAACCTGGGCGTCCAGAAGGGATTTTAATGTCATTTCATCCGCGAGGGTTATGTATTTTCCTCCATTTTTGAGCAATCTTTGATAGCTTTGAGGCGATTATGAAGAGGGATTCAAGGAGGGATGATTGGAGGTAAGATTCTTGAGCCTAAAACTCATTTTTATTGAGAAATCTACCTAGAAATTCATGGAATTAAGCCTAAAATGGATGAATTAGGGCTTGGGATTTTGAGAATTTAAATTGGGATTTGATAGGTCATTTGAGCTCGGATTTGGGAGTTCTTGGTATGTATGGACTCGTGGCGAGACGAGGAATCCGGTAATGTAAGTTCTATAATTTTTCGAGAAGCGGGTCCGGGGCTCAGGTTTTGCTAGTTTCTGGATTTTTGCTTTATTTCGATTGTTTTCGATTGGGTATTATTCCATTGGCATATTGTAATGTATTCTCTCTGATTTTGGTTAGATTCGATGCGCGTGGAGGCCAATTTGAGGTGCAAAGTCATCTGTGTGGCTTACATGCATAAATCTGGACTGAGTGTGGATTGGGTTACGCACCGCAGCAGTGTTACATGTGCATTTCTGGACTGAGGATGGATCGGGCTGTACGCCGCAATGGTGTGATATTGATATTGCGCTTGGGCTGTAGGAGCCCGTCCGGAGTCTGAACCGCCACAGTGAGCGCGGGTACCCAAATGGATCGGGCTGTGCGCCATAGCAGTCATGTGCATTGCATTGCATTCACGCATTGATTCCTGTTTGTACTACGTGGCATGTCATTCAGCACTCACATATCATTGGCATCCATGCTATTTCTTGCACTGTGTACCAGATACCCTGGTGTGATTTGTTAATAGAGTGTTGTGCCTGAGGGTCTGACTTGTGTGCGGACTTGCACTACCTGATATCGCATTCATATGCTTACTGTTGGAAAAAGGATATTTTCAAAGGAGGGTTTTAACTGAGCTAGATGTTTCTAAAGGATTTTCACGGTTTTACTGTTTTTCTCAAAAGGTTGTACTGTCCTATATAGCATGATGGAGTGTTCTTACGTGATTTCTTACCGCTCAGTTATTATTTACTCTTGTTACTCATTGAGTTGGAGTACTCACTTTACTCCATGCACCTCGCGTGCAGTTGTAGGTATTGTTCACCTGCTAGCGAGTTATTAGCGGATTGAAGATATTGCTATTGAAGATGAGCAAGGTGACCACCAACGTTCGCGGCACCAGACTTCATCTTTTAAATTTCCAGATTTTATTTTGTATATATACATTATTGGCCCCATAGTAGTGTTCCTACTTATTAGATGCTCGTGACTTGTGACACCCCGGTCGGGCTGTGTGGGGTTGTAATCCTGATTATTATTGCTGATAAGCTGTATCATTCTATTCATCTATGTTTATATAATTCAAAAAGGAGGCGAATTGGGCTAGTTGGCTGGCCTTATCTTCACGAGTGGCGCCTTCACGACCAGTGTGGGTTTGGGTCGTGACAAGTTGTTATAAGAGCCTAGGTACTAGGTCTCACGAGTCATAAGTAGGTTTAGTAGAGTCTCGCGGATCGGTACGGAGACGTCTGTATTTATCCTCGAGAGGCTGCAGAACCTTTAGGAAAATTTCACTTTCTTGGAATTCTTATCGTGCATACTTGATTCAGCTTGAGATATAACTCTTGAAATCCCTTCCTCACGTCTGTATGCGCACATGAGCGCTCAGTATTGTATGTGCCTTGATGGCTTGTGATTCCCCGATCAAGGGGCGAGATGTGATCCCGTGAGTTTGATGTTGGGCCAGTCTGGAGGACTTGAGGCCGGATCTTTGCCTATGGCTTGAGCACCGAGGTGATGATGGTGTGAGCAAGTGTTATGAACTTATATGTTCGGTATTGTCCTTATTAGCCGGAATGGCGGTTGGATATCCATGTGATGAGTATGTTAGTACTGCGAGATGTATCCACATGATCTTGGTAGTGATGAAGGAGTCTGCTAAATAATATGTGAACTGTTAAGTGTTCGATTCCTATTGTTATTCGATGTGTAGACTGAATATGGGCGCATGAAGGATATTTTCGTGTCTCCTAGTTGGAAAGTGAAGTACATTACTTGTGGCGGAATGAGTTCGGACTCAGGAAGACTAAATGAAGGTGTTATGTGTATGACGACGGAAGGTGTGCTGAAATACTAAACTGAGGTAAAGTAGGTGGTTATCTCCTGCGGAGTGTTCTTAAGTGGTATGATTCTTATGTATATCTATAGAAGACCTCATGTGTAATTGAAGAGTACGTGTCGAAATTTGAAAATTTGGGCCGGCTCAGAGAGTGGACTCAGCTAATGTGGGGAGGAATGCGAGGTTTGTAGAGGATTTCAGTATCCGAGGATTTGTGTTTTCATAAAATAGTAGATGATTTGAGTTTAATCTCACTGTAATATTATGGCATCATTAGAGTAAAAGTATTATGGGTTATTAAATGTGTCCTGATAGATGGCTTCGAGCCAAGTTGGGGAGGTTGTTGTTGATTAGCTGATCACATGGTTATGTGCTATGTTGTTTTCGTTTCGAGGTATGCTGGCGGATCAGTCTTGGTTGCAGAAAATGAGCCGAGGATGGCACGAGTGAAGCAAAATTTTGATAAAGGTTACATGGTGCTTTGTAGATGTGAGGAAATAATAGGATGTCTTGAGCTGTTGTTGATAAAGAATGCTCAGTTTATAGAGAAGGAAAATGTTCGTTTGTATTGGTATGAGATCATGTCATGCGGTGTTAGAGTGCTAATAAGGAACGAGTAGTTCTGTTCGTTAAGTCAGATAATTTACAGTTGTGTAAGAGTGAATGACTCTCGAGCATGGTTTTATTGTGACCAAGATTTGGCATGTAATAATCAGGTATCTTAAGATTTTGTATATGGCTAGGGACTGTGTTTCCATTAGAAAAGATCAATACTTGTGGTGTTTTATGTTAATTATGTGATTCTATGTATCAGTAACTGGAAAATAAAGGTAACAGATTTAGATTCACAGGAAGTTCTTCAGAGTAGGGTATTTTAGAATGTGGTATTTTTGGGAACAATTGAGAGAGTATTCAGTGGCCTAAGGGTCATAGTCAGTGTGGTCTTATGTTCGAGTCTCGTGTGGTAAGCCTGGATTAAGGCATTGTGACGCTATGGCGAGGGAGGAATATCAAGTGGATGATGAAATTAGATAGATGGAATAGATTGACAGTAGACCGAATCGGTATGGTAAGGATATGATAAATTCTTCGTATGTATTCGAGGTAATGAGCTTTTACGGGTATTGTGCAGCAAGGCTCTTGAGTTCTGACAGCTTTCTTAGCTTGGTTCGGGTAGAAGGATTTAGTCCTGGCAGTTTAGCTTGTGCAATGGAATTGGGAGAGAGTTCTTGATAAGTTTTACCGTGGTTTAGAGAAGTATATATTGCCTATGGGCATGCGAAGCATGGAATATGTAATGATTCTTCTTCTAGATGGGATTGACAGAAGGTCTTGGCTGGATGGGTTACAGTTCAATTCTGAAAAGAAGTTCATAAAATTCCTAGGCAACGAGTAGCCTCAGGTAACCAAGGATATGATACTGCTAATTGGAAGTGATTTGACGAGGGTATATGTTTCAGAAAAAAGGGAAATATGATTAAGTCGATGGCACTTCGATATTATTACGGTGCTTTCTTGCTAAGTCGACTGCTGATATCTGAGTTTGTTTTATGGCACGGAAGAATTTTAAGAATATCTTTTCGTGGTATGATTGGGTACTTGAGATGTAATATGTATTCATACTACGGAATTTGGGATCAGGTACAGTGATTTGTGTGCCATGTGGAGCTGGAGACTGGGAGTTGTCATGTTCAGGCGAAGTAGTGGTTATGAATCGTGTGTATTGGTACCGTTAGCGGCTATTGGGATTGGAGGCCCGAGTGGATTTTTCCTTGTTGGTATGTTAGATTTTGTATATGATGTTGAGCTGTAGACTGGTTGTCTCAATGTGGGTTATTCTAGACTATTGTGCTATGGGCTATGTCGGAAAATGCCACAGGTGGCGTAGCGAGGTGCATCAGATTATGTTAATAGCAGAGTGGTTGGTACTCCAAAGACCAGCAGACGGCTGGGAGAGATTGCTTTCCTTAATTGGGCCTTTGTGGCTGATGTAAGTATAGAGGTTTCTACCAATGATTCAGTTCCGATATTGAGGGACTTTTCGGATGCATTCCTTATGGCCGGGCATGTCGCCGGGCGAGATTGTGGATTTCGTTATTGATTTGGTGTCGGGCACCGTATCGTATGGCTCCGGCAGGAGTTATAAAAAGTGGAAGGAGCAGCTTCAGGCTTCTTGGTATTGAGTTCGTTGACAGGCCAATGTAGCTACGTATTCAGATTGAGATGGCTTGGTTGGCCCCAAATTGTATTGATGAAGGATAGGTTGATTCGATCATTATTGAACCTGCTAGTGATCTGGGGAGATCTATGAGTTGTTTTTCTGTGTTGTGAGGCGTTATGATTTTCGGATTGTGCTTTAGTTTTGTGTCTTATAACGCTATATGTAGATATTGTTATGCACTCAGTATTTTGTTGTAATGAGCAAATTTGGCTCGATGTGCATCTACTTTTGTGAGATATATGTGTGGATCAGGTGGCACGCCGCCATGGGTATGTTATCTGGATCGGGTTGCACGCCGCAACAGTGTGATGTTGAGAATAGTTTTCCATATGTTACTTGGTATGTCTTGCTTCCTGGTTTCTGAGGAAAGTCCGTGTTGGGTGTTGCTCGGTGAATAGCGCATCGGTTGTGTCCTTTCAGGATTGAATGGTGTATATTACTTGCTTCACCGTGGGTGTGATGGATTGCTTAGTTTCAGACATCAATCTGTGCGTGGCTGTTGATTTTGAGCACATAGACTTGAGGTGCTTCATGTGTAACAATGTTTGGATAGGATCGTGCATTATAGCGAGGCCACGTGGAGTTATGACCTTTCGAGGTAGATTCAGGTATTCTATTTCTATAATGTGAGACAGGGTCTCAGTTTTGTGTTGTAATGGTACTGTTGAGCTTGGGGTACAGCTATTTCATTTGAGTCATTTGTCATGATTTGAGTATGTTCAGACCGCCCATCATTGGTGCGTGGATTATGCAAGTTGTGGCTTAGGCTTGTGATGAGGTGTCATATCACCAGAGTGGTGCGTTGAATTCGAGGTGATCGTTGGAGTCATTAGTGAATACGAACAAATTTTTTTCCAACTGGTTAGAACGATAATATTGAGGTTTGGCCCAGAAATCTGTTGTGGAATTAGTCAAAAGGAAGTGGCCTCATGTATGGGTAATCTGCGGAATGGTTACGACTTATCGCGTGTTTCATTTGTCGTTGGCAGTATATGGAAGTGTTGGAATAAGCTTTAGCTAATAAGAGGTTCCTATCAGTAATTGAGTATTGTGGGCAACTGCTGTGAATAGTGACTATCATTTTGAGTGTTGGATTGTGTGATATATTGCATGATTTAACCTGAGGTTGCGGACATGGTTTATTACAGCTGGTTCGAGTTTATTCTGAATATCGACGTGAGGTTCTGATTTTGAGTATGATTTCGGAAAATGCAATGTGGTTCTACGGTTTATGGCCTAGATGGACTGTGAAATTTCAGCGGATTTGTATTATCGGACCTATGTAAGATAGGGTGATGAGGGATCACCCCGGGTATATGCTTGGTAAGGTCATTTAGCTATTGTTTGGCTTCTAGACAACTCAAGGTACGCTCGAGGACGAGCATTTGTTTAAGTTGGGGAGGATGTGATGACCCGAACCATCGTCTCATTCCCCCATTTTATGCCTCTTCATGTTTCGTTATCGGTATGTGGTATGTTGGAGTTGATTTGGATTGGTTTTGATAAGAAATGAGACACTTAGTCTCTTTAAGGAAAGCTTAAGTTGGAAAAGTCAACCAAATGTTAACTATTGAGTAGAGGGCTCGGAATTGATTTCCGATGATTTGGTTAGCTTCGAGGGATGATTTGTGACTTAGGAGCATGATCGGAATTGAATTTGGAGGTCCGGTGTAGAATTAGGCTTGAATTGGCGAAGTTAGTATTTTGGCGAATTCCGGTGGATAGGTGAGATTTTGATCCGAGGGTCGGAATGGAATTGCGAGAGCTGCTGTAGCTTCGTTGGGTGATTTTGGATATGTGTGCAAATTTTCAGGGCATTCGGACATCATTTGGTCGGGGTTTTTATCGAATGTCTCCTCTATAAAGCAGAGAATAATTGATCGAAGACTGAGAAGATAGAAGAAGATATTTTAAGCATCGGTTGCGACATCGAATGAGACTTATCCAGGGAGGCATTTCGGAAGTTTTGAAGAAACTTAGGCTTGAATCTGATGTGATTTAATGGTTTTAGCGTTGTTTGATGTGTTTTGAAGATTGGAACAAGTTTGTATGATATCATAGGTCATGTCGGTGCCTTTGGTTGAGATCCTGGGAGCCTCAGGGTGATTTCGGATGGCCAATCGGATCATTTTTGGACTTATAGTGTTGCAGGTTTTTCAGCAGTTTTATTGCAGATGTTTTGTTCATCGCGTTCGCGTGGGGAGTGTCGCAAACACGTAGAGTAAATTTGAGAGGCCTGGAAATTAGTCATCGCGTTCACGTAGCTCAGGGTCGCGTTCTCGTTGTTCTATGGAGTAAAGCATCGTGTTCGCGGTGCGTGTAGCGCATTCGCGTAGAAGGGATATGAGGCCATGAGTAATTACTCATCGCGATCGCGACTAGAGGGATGCGTTCGTGTAGGTGGAGACTTTGGAACTTCGCGTTCGCAGGCTGGTAGACGCGTTCGTGTAAGGTTAAATAGGGGTCAACATAATTTGGTCATCGCGCACGCGTGGGTCTTGGACCGCGTTCACGTAAGGTAAAACCTGGGCGTCCAGAAGTGTTTTTAATATCATTTCATCCGCGAGGGTTATGTATTTTCCTCCATTTTTGAGCAAGCTTTGAGAGCTTTGAGGCGATTTTGAAGAGGGATTCAAGGAAGGATGATTGGAGGTAAGATTCTTGAGCCTAAAACTCGTTTTTATTGAGAAATCTACCTAGAAATTCATGGAATTAAGCCTAAAATGGATGAATTAGGGCTTGGAATTTTGAGAATATAAATTGGGATTTGACAGGTCATTTGAGCTCGGATTTAGGAGTTCTTGGTATGTATGGACTCGTGGCGAGACGAGGAATCTGGTAATGTGAGTTTTATAATTTTTCGAGAAGCCGGCCCGGGGCTCGGGTTTTGCTAGTTTCGGGATTTTTGCTTTATTTCGATTGTTTTCGATTGGGTATTGTTCCCTTGGCATATTGTAATGTATTCACTCTGATTTTGGTTAGATTCGACGCGCATGGAGGCCAATTTGATGGGCAAAGGCATCACGAGCGGGGAATTTCACCGGTTTGAGGTGAGTAATACTTGTAAATGATATTCTGAGGGTTTGAAACCCCGAATTTGCACATCATAGTGCTGTATTGTGGTGACTTGCATGTCAGGTATGAGCGTGGGGTTGAGCACCATTGGGAATTGTGACTTGGTCCGTCCCGGTTGTTGATTTTACTGCGTGATTGACTGAAACCTACTTGATGCTATCATGATTTGGGTTGATTGCCATGTTTTGGGCTTCGTGCTGATTGTTTGGATCCCTTAGGGATTATTATCACTGTTTCCATGATGCTTAGCATGTTTTCATGATATCAGTCCTGAGTTAAACACTGTCTCGAAATGATTAGTAAATTTCTAAAGTTTTAAACACTTAATCGATAATACCTAATAATTGGAACTGAAAAAAATGATAAACTTCACTGTGCCTGTGTGGCTTACATGCATATATCTGGACTGAGTGTGGATCGGGCCGCGCACCGCAGTAGTGTTGCATGTGCATTTCTGGACTGAGGATGGATCGGGTTGCACGCCGCAGCGGTGTGATATTGATATTGCGCTTGGGCTGTAGGAGCCCCTCCAGAGTCTGAACCCCCACAGTAAGCGCGGGTACCCAAATGGATCGAGCTGTGCACCGCAGCGGTCATCTGCATTGCATTGCATTTACGTATTGATTCCTGTTTGTACTACGTGGCATGACATTCAGCACTCTCATATCATTGGCATCCATGCTATTTCTTGCACTGTGTACCAGATACCCTGGTGTGATTTGTTAATAGAGTGTTGTGCCCCAGGGGCTGACTTGTGTGCGGACTTGCACTACTGATATCGCATTCATATGCTTACTGTTGGAAAAAGGATATTTTCAAAGGAGGTTTTTAACTAAGCTAGATGTTTCTAAAGGATTTTCACGGTTTTACTGTTTTTCTCAAAAGGTTGTACTGTCCTATATAGCATGACGGAGTGTTATAACGTGATTTCTTACCCCTCAGTTATTATTTACTCTTATTACTCATTGTGTTGGAGTACTCACTTTATTCCCTGCACCTCGCATGCAGTTGTAGGTATTGTTCACCCGGTAGCGGGTTATTAGCGAATTGAAGGTATTGCTATTGAAGCTGAGCAAGGTGGCCGCCAGCGTTTGCGGCACCGGACTTTATCTTTTAAATTTCCAGATTTTATTTTGTATATATACATTATTGGCCCCATAGTAGTGTTCCTACTTCTAAGATGCTCGTGACTTGTTACACCCCGGTCGGGCTGTGTGGGGTTGTAATCCTGATTATTATTGCTGATAAGTTGTATCATTCTATTCATCTATGTTTAAATAATTCAAACAGGAGACGAATTGGGTTAGTTGGCTGTCCTTGTCTTCACGAGAGGCGCCATCACGACCAGTGTGGGTTTGGGTCGTGACACTTAGGCAACTGCTAGGGTACGATTTTTGAACCTAAAAAGGGGTTTGTCTGTTTTCTTTTAAAGCATTTATTGTTCTTTATTCTTGAAACTGACTAGTTGCTTTGTTTCCTTTCTGTAACTGTCTGTCAATTGTTTAAATACTGAATTTATTTCTCCTTACGTGAAAATACTTGACTACATGTTATTAACTGCTTCATAAATCATGCTCCATATCATATTCCACTCGTGCATATCAAATCCTATAGCAACGCTTTAATGAGTGGTTGTGCTCTTCCCATTTACTACCCTTAAATTCGGAAAGGCTTATTTGCGGTAAAACCAGTCGATCAATGATGTAGTCGAAATTATGCATGCATCATAGTCAAAACTAGCCGGATCAATTATGTTGTTCGCGTGATAATCCTTTAAGATAAGCCTTATCTAAAGTCCATCCGGTTTTCCATAATCCCAACGGACACAACCTCGTTCTGTGAATTAATTTGGAGAACTAAATACCGATATGTTGATCACAAACGTATAAATTGTCGAGTCCGGTGGGGGTAAGGTATAACTTTTTGTTTTGCAGGAAATGAGGCACGAGGTCGCCAACTTTGGTATGGTTAACATACCCTCACTCTTACTAGACTGGTAAAGGAATATTCAATCGGATGATCAAATCAATGAATGGAAAGAAACGGCCGTCAAGACTAGCAAAAAGCTAGAATATCTGGAATACAGCCTGTTAAAATTGGAAGAAAAAATGAGAAAGAGAGTCACCGACTGCGAGAACGCTAAGAGAAATGAAGGACATTTGGAAAAGGCATTCCTACTAATTGTGAGCATGTGATTTTTGCCTCGCTTGAATTATTCCTATAGAATTCTTAAAATAGGATTTTTCTTTTATTATTTGAATTTTAAGGAATTAATTGCATGATTTTGTATGCATTTTTAAGTGACATAATTCATAAAAAATATAAAAATAGCATACTTGCATTTAGGACCCAATTTCTATATTTTAGTTAATTAACATTACAAAAAATAGAAGAAAATAAAAAAAAAATAGTCCTTTTTTGCATTTTTACTTTTAATTTTTGATTTTTTTTCTTTCCTTAGTTTTCTTTTAAATTAGGATTTAGTTAATTTTGAAAATTAATTAGTTTAATTTAGAGTTAAATCAGGTCTTTGTTATTTTTAATTTTGTATTTAACAAAATCTAAAAAAATGGAAAAAAGAAAAGAAAAATGAAAAAATTAAAAGAGATTAAAAGGTCTTAATAAGGACCCATGTTTTGGGCCAGTTTCTGAATAAATCAGTAGCCCAAATGAAGCCAACCCAGTCTCAACCCAGCCCAAACCCAAAATCTCACCCGGTCCAGCCCCCCAGATCATAAAACGACGTCGTTTTGGGCTCATTCAATCAGGACCATCGAGGTTTCTGGATCGGACGGTCCTGAAGCCCCCATCCATAAGTATTTAAGTGTCCAAACGTCACCACCCCCCAGAACCCCCCTGCCTCACCATCTCTCAGAACTCTCTAACCTACCAGTGTAACGCCGCTGCCCTCCGCCGTCCGCCACCGGTGGCGATTCTCCGATGACCCCCAAAATTACACCATACATTTCCCTTCACCTCCCCATTCCATATCCACCCTCTGTTTTCTTCGAATCCCTCCTGAACTTGTTGAATATTCAAAACAGTGGTCGCCACCTCCGTCATGTCCGGCGGCGCCACCTCCAAATCTCACCAAATCAACACCATATGACCTACTTACCCCCTATTTACGAATCCACAACCTATAGCCTTCAAATCATCCCAGAAGTTCTCGAGTTTTAAATCAAAGAGCGGCAGAACCCTAGAATGTCGAAGCATTCAAATTCTTTCCAATTTCTTGAGTCTAGTGTTAGATTCGAGTCACGAAATAATGTTTTCGTTTGTTCTTGGTGAAGAACAAACGTTTAACATTATTTCGAGGCTCGAATCAGAGTCCAGCCTTGTTCAACCATGCGTAGGTGAGTCTTCCTATTTTTTCCTTTATTATTTGAAATTCCTTGTTGTTAAAAAACTACTTTAAACTTTGTTTTCTGTTAATTCGTTCGTCATGCAGTGTTTGGTTCAATTAACATAGGCTTTAAGTCTTTAATTTTTATTTCTTATTGATTATTTTAGTTAGATAACTCAATTAGTGTATCTGTATGCTCGTTGATTCTTGTTTGCCCGTATTCTTAGATATTAGCTTTTGATTTCCTTTTTCTGTTTATATTGACTCTATGTAATTTCGTTTGTTCTTAATTTTTGGTTTGACTTAATTCTGTCCGTCCATATTTGATTCCTTAGTTAATTCTAAATTTTTTGATAATTAATCTGAAGCCTGAAAGAAGTTAGTTGAATTGTTGGGGATTAATTCAAGCTTAAATTAGGTTTAGTTTAATTTTTGGAAGTTTTTGTTAATTGAAGTGTTGTTTGATTGTTGCTGAACATTTCCAGGCCCCTTATTAGTTAACCATGGTCACTTTTGACCAAGTTTAAAAGGTATAGGGTTAGTTTTGATATAGGTTAGTAATTTTAGGACTAATTCAAGGGTAATTTAGGTATTTCAAATAAGAGAATCCTGCAGTACTGAATTGGAAGCCCTAGAACCTTCTAGATTGGGGTTCTAATTTGAAATAGAGGAACTTGGTAGTATAACTTGACCAGCAAGTCATAAACTAAATGACTAAGTAGCTAAAAACTAAAAATTAATAAGGGGGCAAGGTTGCAAAAGGAAAATCTGAATGCTGCCCTAATTTTGTCTATAAAAGGGCTGTGCCTTGCCTTATAATACAAGTTTTACAGATCTGAAAAATTCAAAAAAAAGTTTAGAGAGCTAGAAGTCTGAAATATTCAAATATTCAAAAGTTCTTAGATCCAAAAAATCTGCCAATTCAAAAATCCAAAAGTTAGAAGCCTAGAGGGAATCTGAAATTTGAAATTCAAATCTCAAAATCAAAAACAAACCCGAAAGCTGAAAGTTCGAGAGTTCTAAAGCTTGAAAATACTAGGATTCAAAAAAAAAAATTGAAGTTCTGCAAAATTGGAGAGAGTTTGAGTATCTAGAGTTTAGATTTTAGATTCCCATTGATTGGTTGCTCTTCAACTAATTTCAGCACTGAAATTTGAATCTCCTATTACTGCTTTTCCAAAACAATTCCTGCCTCATTCCTTTGCGGCTGGTTCAAGTTTTGCTAGTGCTGATTATTATTTGCTGACCTTCTAAAACAAACTTACTCTTTATGTGGCATTATCCAGGTATTCCTTTGAGCTATGTCTGAGGATTATTTAATGCACATGTAAAGGATTCAAAAATCATGCAAATGAAAAATATATTGAAGTCGAATTGATGTTGAATGTGTTGCTGTTATTTGATTATGATCCTAGTCTAAATCTAGAGCCATGAATGCCAATAGATACCTGTTACTGTTTTAGTATAGTTTTAATTTTGGCTTGTACTTAAATGAACAATGGACTGTGATCACTTATATGCCTATTTGAATCTGGTATGAGTTAGCTGAATTCAAATGCATATAAGCCTATTAGTTCAATTTGTTGGATTTACAAATGTTTAAATTCAGCATATGTTAGATCGAATAAATATCACTAGTTAGTTTGTTAGTTTGTGCTGTTTGACCATGACACTGCCTATTCATGAGCATCAAAAACGAATTTCTACAGTCATATGGCTAGGACGTCTTTACAAGGATGCAAGTCTGCAACTATTTTATTTTCATGCATGATTTGATTTGTGTTTTGCTAAAAGCAGTATTTAAATTCGAGATAATCATGTTTTTGAAATTCAATAACATAATTAGAACTGAATCTCTTGAATGTGTGGCTAAGTGTTGAAGTGTGGCTAGCACATTAAGAAGTGGAATTTGTCCTAATCTCTACATCCCAATAACTAGTTACCCTTTTAAAGAAGGCCCAGAATATTATTAAAAGGTAAAAACAGGCCTCCAGTTAATCCATCACGTTTAGACCAGGTGCCTGAAGCATAATTAACATAACAAACTTCAACCTGGAGCATCGGGCCTCTCCTTCAGGCCCAACTCCATCAAATATGTGTTCTGGTGCCCAATAGTTAGAATATAAACCCATAGCCCATTTCACAAAAGCTGATATATTTTTCCAGTTTTGGGCTAGTTTTCGAAGCCCAAGGTACTGAAGATCTGAATCCATATTCAAGGTCATTAGTTTAATTTTATAACACGGGCCTGGGCCTTCCAAGTTAAGTAGCAAATTTGAATTAAGCGGTCTTCGATCATGGAGACCCGTTTGTCTGAGTTTGGACTTGATTTTGAGGCCCGAGTCTGCTTGAATGCTCTTAATGATAATTAATTCGCAATGCTAATTAATTAGGCCTTTTAGAGACAATCCTTAATAGAGAAGAATAGTTCCTTTTAGGATGGCCTTTAAAATAAATCGAGGTGCGCCGCGCCAAACAAATTCATAAATCACGTGGCCCTCTTTAAATGCTTAAATTAAAATACTTACAAATCGGGACGTGCTATTAAGAGAAATTTTTATGGCCTCCCCCAAAGTTAATAACACGGTAGTTTCTTTAGGCGCGTTATTTAATAATTTTCCTTTCTAAACTCGGGTTTGCATTTTATGTGACCCAAATCCAAATCCTAAATGTTGGATAAAATGTGTTTCGGGTCCGAGTGCATTTCATGTGACGTGATCTAAAAACTCGTTTTATACGACGTTCAATCTTCCTTAAAAATCAATTAAAAGTGGTAAATAATTTTAAAGTTGTACTATAGGATGAACATGTATGTAAATCAGATAATAGGCCAATTATAATAGTTTAAGCGACCGTGCTAGAACCACGGGATCCGGAGGGTGCCTAACACCTTCCCCCGAGTCAACAGAATTCCTTAGTCAAAATTTCTAGTTCGCAGACTTCATTTGGAAAGTCGAAATTTTCTCGATTTGGGATTTAAGATAAATCGGTGACTTGGGACACCAAAAGCCAAACCTATCCCAAGTGGCGACTCTGAAACAAATAAATAATCCCATTTCGAATAATGTCACTTAAATTGGAAAAACTCCCTTATACACTATCCTTCGGGGTAGGTGTGCAAAAACGGAGGTATGACAGCTCTGGCGACTCTGCTGGGGATACGAACCCAGAACTTCAGTTCACGATTTAAGAATTCGAGCTTAGAATAACTGTTATATTTGGATTTATCTGATTGTACTACATGTTTCCTGCTAAATGTGCTAAACTACTGCGAATCCCTTCCTCTCTCTGAGTCTTCTACATAATGGAGAAGGGTGCACTTAGTGTGACTTCTCTTTTGTTTTAGAGTCTTATCCCGTTTAGAATGAGGTTCGGATAAGTTGCTAAGCCGGCGGAGCTTCTGTATCCCCGGTATGTTTGCCCCC